>JBAMCP010000095.1:20638-101045 GCA_037075105.1 Lissocephala sabroskyi | reverse complement strand
TCCTCATTCTCTTTACTGTTTTTTTGCAAAGGTGTTTGAAATATTTTCCTAAGTTTTCCAACTGTTATTTGTTTTGTTTTGGGGGGTTGGGGGGTTGAGCCAATTTTTGTGATTATACTCGATTTCCATTTAGATGATAGACGATGCGCCAAGCCGCTTCTTGACCCAGTTAACCAGCGCCGACGCCGCCCAACGCATCAAAAATAAAATTTGCCTGATGGCTGCCTTCGCCGTCTACTCGCCGCGGTTTGTTGGCTATAAAAGCCGACTCCTTTGGCCTTTCAACTCTGCGTGATTTTTTAATTTCATTCCATGTCAAACATTCTGCTATCCGCCCTCTCCGTCTGTGGCCCCGTTGATAAAAGAAACGCCGCGGCGACGAGCCAGCCGCGCTCAATTTATTTTCATATGTGCTGCTTGGCTGGCCCGTCAGTCTGGCATTTCTCTCTGCCTCCCCGGCCTCTATTTATATAGACGAAGACGTGGTCGTTTATGATTTTTAATTTTATTGCCCTAAAGGCCAGGCGCTTTTAATGAATTATCAGCGACTGGCAGCCACAAAAAGGACGCTGCAGGCGTCGCTAAGCAGGGCAGAAATCTGCCCGCGATGGCTCCTTCTGGATTTCTGAAAATATATTAAAAATAAAAAATATGATTATGTTTTTTTCATTTCATTGTGTCGCCCAACAGAGCGAGCGAAAAACCCACAGGGTATATTAGTTTTCTAGAAGATAGCAAGGCCAAACACGGAGGCTCCTGAAGGCTCATCTTACCAGATGATCTCAGAGTTCGAGTTCCATAAGCCTGATGTCTTAATCACAGAAAGCTTAACTGGTTCCTTAGACAAATTTACCCCCTGCAATTTATTAGTACCCCAATCGTTTCTACGACTTCCATTACACATTCCCGGCCACAAGAGATCCTCCGTCTCCTAGTCAAAGGCTTACTTAACCCATTAATCAGTTTTAGGCATCATTAGCCCCGAATGCGTTTGCCTTTGGCCGGAGCAACTTTTTTCGGGGAGACGACTGACGAACGTCTGGGGGCAAAAAGACTTTGGTAATTGACGAGTAAACCTGCAAAGGGGCAAACTTTTGGCTTTGCAAATTTTCTGCAATTAATTAAAAAAAAAGTCCACCAGCAACTCAAACGAATCACGGCAATCCGGCAAGAAACCCATTTGAGGAGCGCACTCCACCGCACCCCAGACACAAACCTTAGCCGAGACACAAGCCAGCCGCGGGGCGGGCAGGCAAACCGCAGACACGTCACCGCTCAGGCAATCGCCGAAACAATTTTGACTCCACAATTCACCCAGGCTATTAAAACACACCCCAGAGATCCCACTCACCAGGACCAGGAGGGGAGGGGGGAATTTCAATTCAATCAAGTGGCTTCATCGACCTCCTGCCGGCTCTTTGCATTAAATCAAAATCATTACCGTTATAAAACACGAAAGTGTTGGTGACTCTGTGGCAGCAGGTGGGCGGACGGGTAAACAAACCCCTAACTTTATATCAAAGGTGCTAAATTTCACAAAAATGCTGCTGAGGCTGTCGCCGCACCAGCGCTGGGAGGGGAAGAGGAAAAAAAAACTCAAACGGCAAACAAGTCGAGAAAACGCTGAGGCGCAGACACGCAGGACAATCACCCAAAGCCCGCAGTGCCCCCTTTCGAGCCCGCCACGCCCCCTCGCCGCCCACTCAGCGTAGGCGTAGACAAGCATAAATTTCGAGCGCCGCTGCCGCTGACTTTGGTCGGACGTGCTGTGTAGCCGGCAAAAGGATTAAAGTGACCCCCTCGCCAGCGAGTCCTTGAGTTTGGAAAAGGATTTTGGCTTCGTTTCCAGCCCATTTCCACGACAAGGGGGTTAGCGGCTTCTGTTACGAATCCCACAAGCTCGTCGTCATCTCCACAAAAATTTCAACTGTTTTTTCTCCCTTGTTCGATTTTTCTAGCCTCCTGCCCACCGAATATGGCTCCGCATAACGATGGCAACCAGGAAGAACTCGCTTTGGACGGCAATGACAATGCGATTGCATCGAATGGCCACGCCAACGCCGACGTTGCCGCCGCCGCCGCATCCACCGAAGAGAACAAAGTCAATCAGAGACAATACGAGCCCCGGGAACGTTTGATCATCACGAAAAACGTTGTGGTTATTGGCCTGGCGTTCATGATACATTTTACGGCCTTCCACGGCACATCGAATCTGCAGAGTTCGGTGAATGCCGACAAAGCGTTGGGCACCACAACCCTGGCCGTCATTTACGGCTCATTGATATTATCGAATATCTTTCTGCCCATGACGGTGATTAGGTGAGTTCGTTTCATGCGTCCGAGCTAAAAAAATCCCCAAAACCCCTGATAGTTGCGGACGCTAACGAGCGGAGACTAGACGACCATCTGATGCTCTCTTTGGTGGGCTTAGGTTCTGTCACACAAGTCAAATGATTAATTCGAAGGGTGAAGGGAATTCAAACTTAAAGAACCTAAAAATATTGCAGAAATGGGAAGAGATGAACCAAGAAAAGGGGATCAAGAAATCAATAAGAGTTTCTTTAAGTTATTTAGCAGATAGAAGATTCAAGCTTAAACAATCTCAAAAAGTAGCAAATAGAGGAAAAGACGAAGCGAGAAAAGCAGATCTAGAAATCATTAAGATTTCCTTAAGTTCTTTAGAAGAGATCCGGCTGATTTAAGTCCTCCGATTCTTAGTCAAAATTCCTCATCCACTTGCAAGCTTCGTGTCCTCTGCATAGGCTCTGCTCCTATGAAGAACTGAGAGTAGAATTACATTTATGCGATGCTGGGGTTTTCGGTAAGTGTTCACCAATGAGCAGATCATATGCATAATTTATGGCCAATCGGCTGGTGTGGCGGCCAAACGTATTTATAGCCAAATTATGTAGATGGGCCGGGGGAAGATTTGATGCGTTTGGCTGGCGAAAATGTCATGGTCAGCCGACAAGGACGACGGTTTGTGCGTTTAAACAAATCGGCAATTTATAGCAGTTGACGAAGCAAACCAGTCGCCCGGCTAGGAAGCATCCCCGGGGCGGACTTATTCAGGACACGCGCCAACGAACGCCCGCAGGACGAGCCTTAATCAGTTAACTCGGTTTATTTAGATTTATGGCCCACCGACGCCTTAGCGTCCTTGCCCATTCGACAATAATAAATTAGAAGGCCGACTCACTCACTTTCTGCCCATCAACAGTTGGTTCGGCTGCCGGCTGACCATGGCCCTGGCCCTCTTCGCCTACATGCCCTACATAGCCGCCCAGTTCTATCCGCGCTTCGAGACCCTCATACCCGCCGCGCTGATGGTTGGATTTGGCGGGGGGCCGCTTTGGTGCTCGAAGTGCACTTACTTGTCCACCGTGTCGGAGGCGTTGACAAAAGTCCGTGGAAACAATTCGAGGAAGGATGTGAACACCGTGAAGTTCTTTGGCTTGTTCTTCATCTTCTACCAAATGGCCCAGGTGTGGGGGAACTTAATCTCCTCCTCAGTGCTCACGCTGAGCGGGGGCGGGGCCAGCTCCGCCAACGACAGCCTGGAATTGGAACCCCTGGAGGCCTCCATCAGTCGCGTGGGCGAGCTGTGCGGGGCGCGGTTTTGCCCCGGCATCGGGGCCGAGGTGAACCCCAACCTGGTGCCGCCTGCCCCCGAGCAAATCCAGCTGCTCACCTCCATTTTCCTTGTCTGCATGGCCGTGGCGGTGGTGATGATGATCTTTGGCGTCAGCTCCCTCAAGCGGTAAGTATTAAATACTCTTAGAATCTCTGACTAATCTCTTGCTTCAGCTACGGCGTCAAGCGTGGCGAGACCGGCGATGGGCTGTCCGGCCTGCGGCTGCTCACGGTGACCATCAACTTGCTGCGCCGGCGCCGCCAGATTCTCATGCTGCCCATCACCATGTTCATCGGCCTGGAGGAGGCCTTCCTGGCCGTCGACTTCACCCGGGTAAGCCCAGGAAAACTGCCTGCCTACAATGATTAACCTTCCCTCTTAAGTCCTTCGTGGCCTGCGGCTGGGGCATCTCCAAAATCGGCTTCGCCATGATTTGCTTCGGCATTGCCAACTCCATAGCCGCCGGCATAGCGGGCGCCTTAGTTGAGCGTATTGGCCGCGTTTCCTTGGCTGCCATTTGTGCCGTCATCAACCTCAGTCTCCTGGCCTACATGTACAGCTGGGAGGCCCGTGAGGGCGACTACCTGCGCTACTGCCTGTTTGCGGCCGTTTGGGGCATCTGCGACGGCGTCTGGCTGGTTGTGGTCAACGGTAAGCGCAGCCTGGCGTCGAGCTTTCGAAGGAGCTTATTTTTGAGTGCTTGCTTGCAGCTTTTTATGGCATCCTGTTCCCCAAGCATCTGATTGCCGCCTACAGCAACTTCCGTTTATGGGAGAGCACGGGTTCGGTTATCGGCTACGTCATCAGTTCCCAGTTTTGCACCTCGACAAAGCTGCTCGTCCTGATGACCGTCATGGTCGTGGGCTGCGTGGGGTAAGGAACCCAATTCTGAACGGAGATTGTGGTATTTTATTGGTATTTTTTGTTTTTAGCTACGGTCTGATTGAGTACCGCGTCTGGCAGAAGCAGAAGAGCTTGGAGGTCATGCTGAGTGATTAATCCAGTCAATATCAATATCCTGTGATATCAAAGTGCCGTCCATGAAAATACCAAGTCGCGAATAAAGTATTTTTTATGTGAACGAACACATTTTACGGGCAGTGGAACACCTTCAGAATATTTTTGCCTCAGAATCCTTTCAGTAACGCCGGCTGGAGTTAGGAAAGACTGAAGGGTCCTGGGAACAGTTCTGGTTTTACATTCTCAACACCCCCAATCCATATATGATATATTTAAAAGACTTTCAGGATTATTTTAAAAATTTTTATATATTTGTTTTATTGTTTTTGCTGGGAGCACTGGAAATTATTTCAGGCCAAAAAATCCAGTCATTCCTGGTTCAGTTCCAGTCAATATCTAATTTATTCCCATTATCCCCCCATCCCATATTTAAAAAAAAAAGACTTTCTGGGTTTTTTTAGTTTTTATATTTTTTTATTACAATCATTTTTCATTTCGGTTTTTTTTGCTGCCTTGCGTACCTTGTAATTGAAATATTTTTGGAATTTTTTTGTTCGGTATTTTTTTTTTAGTATTTTTTATTGCTAGTGAATTTCTGCTTAGTCTGAACTATGAGTGCGCTGACATACACATTTATTTGCTGGCCAAATGAAAAGGTTTTTCTCGTTCTTTTATCATAAGAGGATTATAATTTGCTTATAAATTTGATTTCATTTATCGATTCTAAATTTAAAAACATCGATTCTTATTTGTTTTTTAGTATACAGGATTTTTTATAGCCAACGCATTAAATGCAAATATTTTTTTGTATATTCCATTCAAGGGTATTTCGTCGTCGTCCTTGTATGCTTTTAAATTTGGTTTTATTTCCCACTTAGTCATTATAAATTTAAGATTCAATTTTTGACGCTTCGATTGAATTTGTTGTCTTTTTATTCATTTTTTTTTTTTGTTTTCTCTTTTTGTTTTTGGAATGGCACGTCGTCGATGTGAGAAGAGCCAAGACTTTTAGACTACTTTGAGGCTATTTGGGATATGGTTGTTAAATATTAAATATTTAATATTAGAGCACTAAACGTCTATTCGCCGTCCCGTCCCATAAATGCTATGACACACCTTTTTCACTTTACAATGGCCCAGAATCGCTTCGAACCCTTTAGCCTTAGTCGGCGATTCCAGATCGGGTTTAAAACTATCACAAAAATACAGTTGAATACAAGATTATCATACTCAGTCACACACCCACTCGCACACCCACACACATACACATACACAAATATAGAAACATTCAGATTTTGAATTGGGCTTATGTACAGTCGAGGCCACACTACTAGACCATTCCCTTGGACATCATGCGAACGGTGTTTTTGAGGGCCTGTCGTTTGTTGCAGAACCAAATCCGGATGACTTCCCGCTCGTAGCCCAGCTGATGGGCCAGGCCGGTGATCTCGGTGCCTGGGGGAGACAAAGAAATCGATTGAGTAAGGCCAGAAGAGAGGGTAAATATTAGGGGTCCTTTTGGGAAAGTTACCACTCACCCGATGGATGCGTGTTGCGCTCGAAATGCGCGTTCAGCAGCTCCAGGGCTTGCGGCGTGAAAGAGGTTCGTCGTTTGCGTTTCTTCGACGGCTCGACGCCGATGTAGTCAGTCAGATGGTTCTGTCCCGATTTGTAGCGGTTCCAGTGGCTGTAAGGAGACACAAGTTAGCATTTTTCAGGTTCTTGGGAGGATAGCGTCGGCGCGTGGAACTGCCTCCATACTCTCACCTCTCTTCGGCCTCCTTCATCCAGCGCTCGAGAACGGGTTTGATTTTCTGGGCGCTCTTTGGTGTTATATCCAATTTCTCGAACCTGCATAGATCAATTGAGAGTGGGGGGTCAGTTCAAGCGACCCGAAAGTAACCACGAAAAACAACACAAACTCCTCCATACCCTGTACCCTAGGGTAAGGGGTATGTTGGATTTCTTTGTCAAATGATTACAAGAAGAAACATAACTAAAGTGCCAGGACATTGACAAGTAGCGTGGTAGAAAATTTGGAAAACATCAAATCAGTTAACTGAAATTGCTCATTGGCAATGCCCTGGGCCAATACACAAAGTATTCTTTTTATTTTGAGTGTAAAAAGCGCATACTTGGAAATCAAAGGAAATCATAAAATTGATGGCAAAAACAAATGAGAGCGGAGCTTCTTTTGCACTTTAGTTAGGTTCCTTCACATTCTTTTAATCATCCTTCACACACACACACACACGTACATGTTCTGTTGTTGCGTTGAGAGCTGAGCGGCGTACATCTGAGCAGCGAGTGCACTGCTTGCATACAGAGAGAGAATTATTGTAGAGGAGGTTACGATTACGATAACGATTCAGTTTAGAGAGTGTCGAGTTGGCGTTTGATTTAAAAAATGAAATAAATAAATAAAACAAATATAAATTAATTTTTTCATCATCAGCAACGGAGTTCAAAGTTTCTTAATGATAATGCTAAAGTTTTGGTAATTCGGTGTTACTTTGGTTGATGTCCTGGCACTCTATAAAAACAAACAATTGGATCCAAAAGTGTTCTGGGGGTTCTGGGGAGCAAAGGGATCTCGGAGGGGTCAGGAAGTAACTTTCGAAAGAAAAATTAACAAAATAAAAGTATTGAAAATTCTATTTGGTTCTTATTTTTTGCTTGCTTCTAAACTTCACTCTGTTTCAGGCCGAGTTGGTTTCTTGGTTTTAATCTTGTGCTCAGCTCACCTGCAAATGGCCGACTGACTGTAGGCTGGTCCTTCGGTCACTGACAACGCCTGGCCCACTTGAGTCTGGGTGAGGCCCAAGGACAAGCGCCGCAGCTTGAAGGCCTTGGCGAACTCCTTAATCTCGTCCAAATCGATGCCATCGACCACATTCGTCGTCGCCTGATTGATGGTGGGCTCGTCTGTAATTGAAAGAAAACCCATTGAAATTCTAGTTTTACAACTCGCGCAAACGGTACTTTAATTCACTTAAATGCTAAACTAAACGGTCCCACAAAATTGGCCCGAGTTGTTTTGCCTCCCACAGGCAAATGAACTGAAGTTTCTCTCACTGCGCCCTCAGCTCGGCGAAACGACAACATAAATTGCCGGTGTAACGGTAACTTGGGTCACAGAGCTTAATTACCGTTAATTGCGGTAATTGCGAAATATTATTAGCAGCCATAAGACCAGCCAGGCCACCGGCAGCGGTGTCGACGCGAAAAACCCAAGGTAAATTGATAAAACTCATTTAGACAAATGAGTGAGCCGTCGCTCGGCCATGCCCGGTGAGCATTTCTATCGCTCTTCAGATATCTCAGATATAAAACTGTAAATGGGAAAGGACGAAGGTGGAAAAAGTTGCCTGAAAGGCGCACTTAGTTGTGAACTCAGGCGATGGATGAAGGAAAAAAGGAATCTTCATTCAAAGAATTATAAAAATTCTTTTCTACCCGACAGAAGCTTCTAGTTTGGCACTCAAAATTCTCATGAATAAAGTTCAATAAACAACGGTTTTGGATTTTAAAATCAACCAAATCCTTGATCGATTAGTCAGTTCGCTCAGTTCCCAAGCTGTTGGGGAAAAAAAGATAAAGAATTAAAAGAAAAGAAAATAATTGGGAACCATCTAAGCTCAAGCGCCTGATCCGTCCATCAACTGAAGAGCCAAGAAAAGCTCGATCCGGAATTGGCTTCTATTTTTCGTCCTTTTCTCTACGATTCTCACAGTACTTTCGGGCTAGAAAATGCTCGCTGGGTGGCTGCACTTCAAGATGATTCGCGATGGCAGCCATCGTTGATGTTGGCTGATGTTTCTCCTATTAAGTAAGCGCCAACTTATGGCTTTTATCTGCTTAATTTGTTAGCAGCTGTTGGATGACAGCCACGCCAACCAACACCCTCCCCATCGCCCTGTCCTTCCTGCCGTCCCGCGCTCTGTCTTGCCAAACTACTCGCATAGAATTTCTGATTTATTTATTAATGATATGCAAGCTACAACAACAACAACGGGCGCGTCGTTGTCGTCGTCGCCATCATGCAAGCCATTCACTTGAGTCCCTCGTGCCTGATGCCTTGGCGGTAATTAAGATGCGCTCTCTGCCGCTGCTTTTAGGATGCGCGATGCGCGGAGACGCCACCCATTTATCCTTGCCAGGGCGGCTGTTGCTGTTGCCGCTGCCGTTGACGTTGTTTGGCCCGGCGAGTGAAATATGTCATTAAATACGAAAACATCTTAAGTTTTTGTATGCATCAATTAGTAGTAATTAAGCTGCATATTGTCTGCAATTTGTATGCAGTCGAGCGCCGAGAGGAACTCTTACCCCGAGCGCCAAACAACCGACAAGTAGCCCCCGACAAATGGGGACGGCGACTGGGTGAGTGGGTGGGCGGGTTCGTCCGGATGCGATGACTATGGTAATCCGATGAGCGATGGTGATTTGAGCATCGGCTGAAGGCTGCTTGAGTGAGTCGGTTGTCATTAATGGCTTGCCTTCTGTGGGAGTTTATCTTGCTTTGATTTCTAATCAGTTAGGAGTTAGGGAACTTAAGGAATCTTAACTTAAATATGGCACTGGATCGCCAGATCACTGATCTGTCGGATTAAAGGAGATCCCGGTCTTCTGATTAGTTATTTGTATTTCCTTTACTGATTTGTTTAGGAAATATCCATTTAAAATTTTATTAGCAGTCTGATTCTCTGTCTCTGTATCCATTTTGAAGACGTAATTAAATATTTGTTGTTCCCATACAAAAGCCTCAATTTCAACTTAAATTCACGCATGGCAAAATTGGTAATTTAAATTTTGGTGCTTCCCATTTTCACCAAATGATTTGATGGTTACCTGAAACGAAACCCACAAAAGGAGTCCCCGCCCCCTGCTCATCAGCAACTGTTATTCATGAGCTTTCCCCATTAAGCATCTTCAAATTGAAAGCTGAGCCGACGATAGCCGCTCGACCGCTGCCCGGTAATGCTCAATAAGCACTTGTAATTTTGGTATTTTTTGGTATTTTTATGCCGAGATTCAATGAATGTGAAACTCGAGTGGCAGGTGAAAGCTTCAAACCGAAGTTTAGAGAAGGCAGGGGCCGTATAATTGGCGCTGCCACTGATTTTGATATTTTTAGAAAACCCGGCCCAACCGGCGTATGGGTAATGGATAAGCAACTGGGAAGTCGAGAACCGTGCAAATTTTTTTGGGTGGGAATGGGAAAGTTTTCGCAAACGTTAATTAACGAAATTTGGCAGGGAAAGTTTCACCGGTTGGCGTTTTAAATGCACAAATAACCAAGTTAACTGGATTTCATGTAATTTCCCTCAAAAAAGAAAATTCCCAACCTAACTTTGCGACTCAACAAGGACGGCCATGCGAAGCCGTCGACTGCGGGGCAGGGTCTTGGCTGAGTTCATGTGTGGCAAACTTTGCCAATGGATCTATGGATGAGCAGCATCTTCGGTGCGATTCATAATTGATGCAGCCGCGAGTGAAGCTCACAGTAAACACAAAATATTTACAACCCCCTCATCGTCGCCTCCGCAACGCCAGAAGAAAGTCGCCGCGCCCGACTTCCCAAAGTTGTAAGATGTCAGGCGAAAGTGTTGGCAGCAAATTAGCAGGAGCGTTGATGCCGTCACACACACTCACACCCACACAGTCGGGTGTGTGTGGCCGCAGGTCGGAGGCGTGTCAGTCGGCGTTTGTCTAAGTTGATGCGATTAGACGGAAGTTCCAAGGAACAGACAATGGCAGAGAGAGTTGAGATTTCAGTTTCCTATTCTCGAGGGGAGACAGCACCAATTTGGCAAATGAAATTGAGTCTTTATAATGGCTGAAGTGTCGGCCAAGAACTCAAAGGTTGCGAGGCTTAAAAGAACTAAAAGTGACTGAGCCTCGGACCCAGAATCTGAAACTTGTAATCAGTTTTATGAAAGTCAAGAACCGAGAACATTTCGAACTATTCCTGGATATGAACAGCTACTTTAAGATTTGCTGTTGGCTATAAAATTTACGAATTTAATGATTGCTGATCGGTTGGCTTCTTGCATTCACCCTTGCCATCTTAATGCTAAGCTAACTTATCTTTAGGATCTAAGGAGAGAAAGAAAAATAGAAAAGAATCGATCTTTACTCACTCGGTGAATCCATGAGGAGGTCGTTCTCGGTCTCGTTGCCATTGGGCGACATGTGCGGCGGTTCGCTGCGCGACGAGGGGCTCAATTTGAGCGGCTGCATAAGCGACACGCCCGAAGTACTGGGTCCTGGAGAGTCCTCGCGCGGCGAGGCCGACGCAGCACGCGTGGCCGTGGCCGTTGGCGGGCCCAAGGACTTGGTGATGGTCAGCTCGCCATTGGCCACGTTCAGGCTAAAAAACACACAAAAATCGATAACAATTCTCCACAATTTATCGATAAACTTGCTCCCTACCGATTCATGTTGCTAAGTACGTTGCTAGCCGGCGCCGTGGGGCAGGTGGTGACACTGGCGGTGGCGGTGCTGCCACCGCTGCTGCCGCTCACACTTGGTCCGTTGCCCAAATAATCGCGTTCCAGCCGCGGCGAGCCGCCCATGTTCAAAGGGTGGCTGGGCGGCGAATGGGCCGCCCGGAAAAGGGGAGATGAGTAGCCTCTTTCGTTGGTGTTGTTGGTGGGTCCGCTGGCAGCCGCCGCCACCACCGTAGGACTGAGGTGACCGCTGCTGCCGCCGCCGCCACCCGTCCGCTCATGGGGCAGCATGTGGTGGTGGTGGTGGAGCAGCGCAGCCTCTCGGCTGCCAGGGGCTGGGGCAGCGCCCACTGCTGACCCAGAGGAACGCGTGGCGGTGGCCGTGGGCGTGTGGGAGCGCCGGTCGGGCCGCTCGTGGCGTTCATGCCGTTCAAGGCGCTCCAAGCGCTCATGGTGCTGGCTGAGGTTGATGCCGGCCGAGGCGGCCCGGCCCGGGCTGTGCTTGGGCTCTCGCACCAGGCTGGCCACCGGCGAGGCGGCCGTGCTCCTCAGGTTGTGGGCGAAGTGATGGCGCGCCAAGGCCGCCGAGGGCGGTGGCGGCGGCGGCGAGCTGGCCGTGCTCAGCTCCAGTGGCTTCAAGTCCGGCGAGGTCAGCTCGTCCGGATGCCTCAGGCTGATCTGCGGGTGCGAACCTCCCGCTGCCGAGCCACCTCCGCCATGCAAATGGTGCAGGTGCGTCTGGGTCTCGGGCTTGATGTGTAGCTGCTGCTGCAGCAGGAATCCCCCGCCTGGTGGCTTGGCCGCCACTGAGCCCGCGGCAGAGGCCCCACCCGTCGGCGAGTTGGCCGGCGGCGAGCGCTCAGCTGATCTCCTCAGATCCGTGGCCAGGGGATGGCCATGCGGCGGCAGGTGGGGCAAGTGGCCTGCTGCTGCCGCCGCTGCTGCTGCGGCCGCCAATTGCTGCTCGCGTTGCTGCTGCTGTTGTTGCTGCTGCTGCTGCTGTTGTTGCTGGTGGTGGGAGGCAGCGGCGGCAGCGAACAGTTCCGGGTGCAGGGCCGTGAGTAGCTGCTGGACGCCGGACGAGAACAAATTCGGTTTTAGTAGATTTGTGGGCGTCTGGGCCAACTGAGGCAGGCTGGGGGCGTGTTGCAGGGCTGCCAGCGGCGCTGGGAGTCCTGGCAGGAGCTCGCGTTGCTGTTGCTGCTGCTGTTGTTGCTGCTGCTCGCGCTGGTAGCTGGCGTAGGCGCCGAAGGCCGCGGGCAGGAACTGCTCGTTGGTGGGAATCTGCGGGCTCACGGGAATCGTCAGTATCGTCTGCACTGCGATGCCTGCAAAAGGGAGAGAAGTGGGAATAAGGAAATAATAGAAATGGAAAATTAATAAGGAAATTACAGATGATCAGTTGGAAAAGACTAATGATATTTTCAATATTTCCTCACAAACCTTTCCAGAAGAATCTTGATTTCAAATCTAATTTCTTATATCTCCTAAGTCTCCCAAAACCGACTCGAAGGACTTGCAAGCTTAAAGTTTCCTTATCTTTAACCCACTTCGAAGAACTGAAACCTTAAATCTAAAATCTCTCCCCTTCTCTTATCCATTGATAACCGATTTTTGACTCTCCCTCAAGTTTTTAATAATTAAAAAAAAAAAAAGGCATCACAAGCAGATTGAAAACCCAAAAGGGCTGAGAGGGTAGGACGGGAAACGACCTATCAATAATTCCCGGCCATGTGAACGGAGAAAGGAAATTGAGGCAACTTACGGCTAAGCGGGTTTGCCGGGGCCAAACCGCAGGTCCCCAGCCAACCCAACCCGACCCACGAACCACGGCTAAGTGAAGTCAACCGGGCTATTGATACTTTTAGTTGTGGGCTTAGTGAGATTCACCCCCGCCCCTTTCCACTATTCCGCCCACACACTCACCTTGCGTAGTTGGGATGAGCAGTTGGGCACCTTGGACGCCCTGCACGAGCTGCCCGGAGGCCAAAATCAGTTGAGGCATTTGAGCGCTGGCCGGCGGGGCCTGCAGCGCTGCCGGCGGCGAAGCGGCCGTCGCAGCGGCCAAAACATTCGCCAACGTGGTGGCAGCATTCAGCGAATGCGGTGAGCTGGTGCCGGTGCCGGGATTATCCTGCGGCTGCTGCTGGCTGCTGCTGCCGTTGTTGCTGCTGCTGCCGCCGTTGCTGCTGCTGCCGTTGTTGCTGCCGCTGCCGTTGTTGTTGCTGTTGGCATGGCTGTTGTTGTTGGTTTTTGAAGCCTTCTTGCCGGCGGTGCTGGCGGCGCTGCCGGTGGGCGAGCTGCCGGCAGCTGCAGCGGCTGCGGCCGCCACCACTGAGGTCACCACCGGTGTCACATCGCCCACACCGCCAACGCTCAGGTTCAACGGTGAATTGAAGACCGAAGCGGCACTGATGCCGGCGGCTAAGCCCTGAAGACTCGCCAGTGCGGCGGCTGTGGCCGCGCTCTGCTGATGCGGATGTGGATGTTGATGGGGAAGCGGATGCTGATGTTGGTGGGCATGGGGATGCGGATGCGGGTGGGGATGCGAGTGGTGGTGGTGGGGAAGTTGCTGCTGCTGTTGTTGTTGCTGCTGGAGGTTGGCTAAATTTTGTAGTTTCTGCAAATTTATCATGTCTTGCACTGGAACGAAAGAGACACAAGCAGAGGGGGGAGAACCGTCAGCTCAAAGTCGGTGGGCAAATTAGAAGGGTCAGTGGTGGCAACCCTACAAGCGCTGGGCTCTAATTGCCAGTCTGGCCACTTCTGTCTCTCTGTGTGTGAGTGTGCTAGTTCCAAAAAGGTAAGTACAGTCCCGCTCAGTCTATGCGGAGCTTATTGATCCGCGAGCAGTTCCGATAAAAGATTCATTCAGATTCAAATCACAACTCTACTTTCTTCACAGGATCCTGTCGGTTTCTAATGTTGTACCTCCAACAAAATACAGTCCGTGGGTCGGTGAACAAAGTGATGGCAGCCCTACAAGCCCTGAGTTCTAAGTACAGTCCCGCTCAGTCACTGCGAAGTTTACAGATTTGCGTACAGTTCCAATAAAAGATTCAGTCCCTAATGATTCAGTTTCTTATCACAAATCTAAATGGATTCCACTTTCTTCCCAAGAATCTAGTAGTTTCAAAAACTATAACGGTCTCAAATTTTGTGCCCCCAACAAAGTACAGTCCCAGTCGCCTTTTCTAGTCTTTCATCTTGTCCCCTTTATCGCCTGTTGTAACTTTTCTGCGTTCCGTTTACGTTAAGTACAGTTGTGTTTCAAAGTCCCGTTATGTGTGGTGTGCATTTGATTGGCTTTCGATATGTACTCACTAGTTCCATTCAGATGCGCTGCAAACGCCTTTGCCTGGGCCTCCTCCTCCCGCAATCGCAGCGCCCGAGCGGCCAAAGAACCCGGCGACGTGGACCGCTCCGGTTCCGTCTCCTCAGCGCCGTCTTCTTCCTCATCCTCCTCGCCGTCGATGTGCATGGAAAGCGGCTGGTGGTGGAGCTGCTGCTGGTGGTGGTGCGACTGCTGCTGCTGCTGGTGATGATGGTGATGATGGGCGGTATGAGGATTGGGATGATCAGGTGTGGTGGCATCCTCGCCGATGATGAGCCCATCCAGTGGTGAGCGATTGGCGGCATGCCGTTGCCGCTGTTGGCTGGCCAATGAAGCGGCCTTGGCGGCCAAACTCTTATAGAATTCCAGCTCCTTGACATGCTCCTTGCTGTCGTCGAAGGGGGACTGCGGGGCGGATACTGATGGTTCCATCTCATCCTCGTGGAGGCTGTTGCTGTTGATGATGCTGTTGTTGTTGTTGTTATTGTTGTTGTGGTGGAGGTGGTGTTGATGGTGGTGCTGCAGTTGCTGGTGGAGATGGTGGAGGTGTTGGCTGTGATTGCTGCCACCGCCGGGTGAGTGCAGTTCCTGCAAGCGGGAAAGAGACAAAAACCGATTAGCTTTCATTCTCCATGTGGTTGTTGTTGTTTCGGAGTGGGGGACCCGCATTAGCGCCACCTATGGCCGGCCAATTGCAGCTCAATTGTTCGTCCCTTGGGGGGACGTGGGGTTGATTGGATTTTCAGTGGCCGCCGCCGCTCCCCGCCGTTTATAATAAATTTCATTTATTCATTTCGGCATTTGTATCACATTTCATTTTAGTCAATTGACCAGCGATTTTTGTCATGTCCACCGGAATTACAATATTGTTGTCATTTTAATAAGTTAATTTAATTTTTGTTGTAATTGTCAATGGGAGTTTTATTGTTTGATTGGGGAAATTATGACAACTGCCAACTGATTTCTCTCTGGCAATTTATGCAAATTCAATTGCCATTTAAATTACCTCAAAACTCCCCTTAAATTCGCTATTAAATTCCACCTTAAAAATTATTCAATCGCCCCTAAAAAAACCCGTTAGAAATGCAGAAAGAAAAAAAGGAAGCCCGGCCAGGTAAACCAATATAATTATTGGCAATTAATGCTAGCGACGCGCACTGCGACAGACAGGACCCAGGACACATTAAGACCCCCAGAACCGGGCTGCTTATGCGCCCGCAGTGTCTCCGTCCGCGGCAGGGACAGCGTTTTCCGGATCTAAGTGCCGAGGACGGCGACGTGCCCGGAACGGAACCAGGGCTTCAATTAAATTTTATTTGCATAGGAAATTAACATAATTGTAGTGCAAAATACCCGCCCCTTTTACCCCGGAAGAAGGGCGAAAAAAATAAAGAAAACCTCCGATAAAAAGGTCGGAAAAAACACGAAAATCGGGGCAATAAAATTTGTCTGTGGCTGGTAATTAAATGCAACACATTAAAATAAGCAAATATTTTTCTATCAACGAGCAGAAGGACGGATCAGCGAAAGAACTTTGGTCGCCATCCTTGAGGAGCAGCAGACATACAGAGGTGAAAAAAAGAGTTTTTGGCTTTCGATTGAAGGTAAACAATCAAAAGCAGATAAGAAAGTCGCTTGTGATCGCTTTTTGTATTCGCCTTGCGCGACTTTTGCAGGGCCCTGCGCTTTTTTAATTGGTGTCCATTGGCAATTCGCTTCATCATCAGTCTTTCTCCTTTTTAATTTCTTCCTTCTTCCAAGCTGACGCTGTGCTGGTGATAATTTACCACTTGATAAATTTCCCAGTGGCGGGCAGCAAACTGCATTAATAAAGTGACAGTTATTGGAACCTAAGCAGCCACCAGCACCAGACGAGCCGGGGGTGGTGAGTGCCCGCCACGTTAATGTCGCTGAACAGCCAATCGAACTAAATTTATGACACCGAGGCAGCCCCGAGTCCACGTAGCCGAGGTTGGCGACTGTTAGTTTCTGTATGAATTAACTTTGAACGGATAGCAAGGGAGGGAGGACGAATCATTCACTCGATGTGGGTGGGAGCCTCGGGTATGTGGGAAAAAAACTTTCTGGCAACTGCAGTTTTCCACGTTTACACTCGAGCATAATGAGCCGTGGCGTAGCAGGCAAAAGCCTGTCGCTGGCAGCGCAAATGAGCGGAAATTAAAAACTGATTTGGCATTAAGGCAACAAAAGGACACGCGGCCAGGAGGCTGCAGTGTATTGAACTCCTGTTTTACCACCTTGGCAACAAGAGGCTGCCTCCCTGCCTGCCGCACACACGTGAATGTGTCGCCTGAGCCGCCGCCCCGTGCGCACAAAAAATTTATGGCCACACTTGCCCCCGAGGCAGACATCACCTCACCGACCATCCCCACTCCAGTGAGTTCGCCGTGGACGTAAAAGTTTTTCTTGTTTTTTTTATGCTCTGCATGTCAAAAAGGGAAACAGAAAAAAATAGAAAATGAATTGAATTATTGCAAAAAGAGAAAGAAACAAACGCGGAAGAGCAAATGAAAGGGTGTTGGCCGGAGGGGCGGGGGTGGCTGCTGGACACTTGACAGTCTCGCTGGCCGATAAGCACACACACACAGAAGCAATGCCGCTGGCTTGGCGTTCGTCTTCTTTTTTGCTTGATTTTTATGGGTAGCACTTTTTTCGTATTGCATACTTTTGAGCGCGTCGCGAAATTATAATTCACACATGTGACCAGCGACCAGCCACCCAGCCAACCTTCCTCCCACTGCTCAAATTGCTAGCCATTTGCATTCGCCGAGGGTGGACAGCGCCAGGAGGCGGGGGTGGTGGTGGTGGCATCAACCGACGGCCACTGCAATTGCCAAAAATGAGGCCAAAAAAGAAGCGAGCCGTCGAGGATTCGCCAGGCCTCCCTCCACCCACCGCCGCCGTTGTTGGGAAGTCTCCCTTTGCTTGTTTGCTTTAATTGCAAATGGCGCTTTTCTTTTTTCTCGTGGGCGCATTACAAGCTGAGCCGGCAGAGCGCAGCCACCCCCACCACCGCTCGGTGGGGGGAACCGGAGTGCCGACCAGCGAGACCAACGGCCACTGCCCATAAATTGTCGAAAAATATTTGACTTGTTCTATTTTTGTGCCACTGGTACAACCATTTACCCCCCCTCCCCATCCCCCCCGCTCAACCCACAGCGCAATATGCTTGGCCATCGTCGTCGTCCAGCTGAACGAGCGAGACAGATAGCAGGCAGCTTTTGAGTGAGGGCGGGGATGCGTCTGTGGCAGGCACCTTTTGTCCGTGTGTATGCAAACATTTTTGGAAGCGATTCCCCCCCGCCCGACTACCTTGTCCGTTTGCATATTTTATGTTTTGTTTAATGCAAATGCGCATAATTTCATCATCGCGGCCATGGGATGGCGGCCAGGACGCAGGGTCAGTGGGCGTAGTTCCAGTTGCATAGCAAATCGTTTGTTCTGTACGCTCAACGGCGACGCCAACGAGCGCCGCTTAAGTCGTCGAGATGTGAAAATATTTTCAATTAATATTCACGTCGATTGTCGTAGGTCCTTTTTTTCTCGCTGTGCGAATGGCTTCCAGCGTCCATGGGGGCTACACGGTGGCTGTGGCTGGATGAACATTGCTGGACAATTGCTGATCTCTCACCTGAAGCACCAGTCGCCTATTCTCATATGTGGACGTGGGGGTAAGTGAACTTCCCCTTTGAAAGGTAAGGGGTACGAAGGGGTATTATCAATAAGTTTAGAAGCTATAGGAGAGAAGCTATCGGGATTGAAAGGGGAATTTCCAAGGACATACTACTAAGAATAGGCGGAAGGGTATAATCGATGCTAGAGGGTAAGGATCTTCGAGAGAAGGCAATTGCCGAGGCTTAGAATACAATATACAATATACTCGTATATTGGAGAAGTTGGGGAAACTTTGCGCCTGTCTGACAAAGCAAGCAAAGAGGTCTGAATCGATCCTTTTTTGGACCCCCAAAACTTCCAATACCCTTCCTGTCTAACAGTCAACCTGTCCTCTTCCCAACCCTAATGCATACGGCTCGTTGATTGTTTGTCGCTTCCTTTGAAAGGCTGGCGAAAAAAAAAACAGAAGCGAATTGAAATCGCCAGTCGTCGATTTCTTGCGTCATTTCCTCTTCGCACAGCTCAGTGTCAATAAAAATTTAAGCTTCACTTGCACCCACGCGACCCCGGCCGACCACCCGCCCCCACCCACGGCCCTCCATCTCCTCTTTCAGCCACGGCCTTTCCCCACCCTTTGACGGGACTGTACGCTGACTGAGAACTGCAGACAGTGCAATTTCCATCGCCCAAAAGCAGAGCGAGGGAGGTCGACGCAGCTGACAGGCGAATGGCAAAATGAAAACAAAAACCTTGAAAAAACAACAACAAGGACAACAATCCACGCACGTGAAAGCCGCCAAAAACAACAACGAAAGACTCCCGAAAAGTCCCGAAAAAAACGAACACGTGGAAAAACCTCGCGCGCAAGGAAAGCAAAATAAAAACAGAAAAGAAGAAGCGGAAAATAAAGCGAAAGCAAAAACCAAAACAAAAATGTGTAAACTGCAAGAGCGAGCGAGAAAAAGCGAACGACGAGGTGAGGAGGCCGGCGGCAGGGCGACCATGAAAAATGGAACAAAACAGCCGCCCGAATGGAGCCCGGCCAAGGGGCGGGGATGGCAGAGGGCGGATGAATGGCTGGACAGGCCCATCGTCATCATCATCGACGGCAGCGACATCAATGGGCGCGCCCGCCACTCAATCAACCACCCCCAACCACCCACTCGCCTCCGTCGCTTGACAACAATGAAGGCCGCGCATTGTCCAGCCAACCGGCCGCCCCAGCCGCCCACCGCCAGGCCATCCTGTCGCCGCTGCTGGCTGCCCCCACCGCCTACCCGTCGATTGTTCATTTCTCCCCATTTAACTTGCGTCCCAATTTTTTCTCTTTTTTCCTTTCATTTTTTACTCCCCACCTCCCGGACACGCGCCTTCGCCACCCTTAATTTTTTTCTGGGCTCCGTTTTTTCTCGCTTTTTTCAGCCGCCTGCTGCCTGCGTTTGCTGACTGCTTGGTCGCTGGTCAGCCGCAGTTATTCTTTCCGGGGGCGGACAGACCGGACCCAGGCCACCCCCACTCCCCTGCCATTGGGTTGTTGGCCAGCGCTGGTCACTCTTGGCCATGTCAATTGGGTTTTCGTTTTGGGCGAAGCTGACGAAAAAACGCGAGCCAACTGCCCGCTCCTCCCACCGTGCAGTTGAGTGGGCGGCTGGTCGTCATTTACTTTTGCTCGCTTTTCACTTTTTTCCGGACAGCGGACGGCGACGGCGCGCATCAAAATAAAAGTAAAAGTTGACCAGCCGAACGCCCGCCGCCGCCCATCGTCCGAGCAGGCCGAACGCCTCGAATGGGCGGCCTGTTGGTCCTGTTTTTTGTGTGTTTTTATTTTGGCCGTCTGGCTGGGCATTTATTGCTGGGATTGCCTGGCCTCATCCCCACCTGCTTTTCTCTCTCTCTTTGCCTCCCTCTCTTCTTGGTTTTTGCTCATTTCATGGGGATTTTTAATTGGAAATTGGAAAAATTCACAGCGCGATAATTTGTGGAAGGAGTCGTACACCGAATTGGAAGGCTTAGGCGAAGGATCAGTGAAGGGAACAGAAATAAATAGGGAGAGAAAAAGAGAAAGAAAATAGAATGATCGATTTGATCTCTTCCGAGGAGTCGAGGGTTCTAAGGAATTTCTGTCTGTTTCCCAGTCGCTTCTTTATTATTCAACGGAAGTCTCTTTTCTTCTCAGTTGTATTCCTATCGCTGCAGCTCCGCAGATAATCTCCGTTGTGATCTTTTGATCTTTTTCTCCCAATACAAAATAATCTCAAAGGGGGAATCCGAGTTGTTATCTCTAAAAATTTAATGTTCCTCCCCAAGATTTGGGTCAAAGACACAATCTCTCTCTCTATCTCTCTCTTTCTCTCTTTCCATTTCTCTATATGTTTCTGTTTCTCTTCTTCTCCTTCTTCAGATCGATTCACTGGAAAGCAGCTTCGAATCTATCGCCGCTTCCACACCCACTCGGCTTCCTCATTTGAACTCCTGGCTTTTCTTTTACCTCGCCGCCTTCCACCCACACCTGTCCCTTTCTTTCTCAATTCCATTTGCCGCCTGTTAGGCCTCCTGTTGCGTTTTTTTATTTGGTTATTCTACTTATTTGGGCGCTGGCCTCTCCGACTCCGACTTCCCCCCCGCGGTGCCTACCCCCTCACTTTTATTCTCCTCTTTCACTGAGCCAGTCAATTTCATTTCTGTTTTGTTGTCTTTTTTCGTTGTTTCTGCCTTTTCTGTTTGTTCTTCCGGCGCGTTTTTTCTGGGCTGGAGCGATTGCAATTTCATTGCCACTGTTGCTTTTATTTTAGGCGAGTCGGCCAGACGCACACACACATTGGCCAACCCCGCTGCCCTTCTTTTCCAGAGCCTTGTGCCTTTTTCTCATTCGCTGTTCGCTGGGCAAGACAACGAAAAAGTCACAGTGACTCCGCCTGCTGCTGATTGGCTGCGAAAAATATTTCTGCTTTTTTTGGTTTTTCGCAAAATTTTGTTTGTTTTGAGAAATTGACGACAACCCCACCAACCAGCAACACAGTCGTTCTTATGGTCGGGATTTTTTCTCTTCCCTCACTCCCTTCTTCTAACCCTACAGACCCCTTTGAATGGCCACTCCCCGCCACGCCCTTTGTCCTCGTCGTGAAATTTAATTACTTTATTGGGCATTCTTGTTGCTTGTCCAGCCCCAGCCCCAGCCCTCCCACCCACGACATACTTTAAAATTAATATTCCTATTTTTCAATTACAACCGACACTTGTCTATGACGACAACGCGGGCAGCCTACCGCGCGGGCAGGGCCCGAGCCGCGATTGTTGGCCGCCGCTGCTGCTGCTGTTGGCCAGTTGCACACCCAATGTAAAATGTCATTATGGCTGACATAAATGAATAGCCGCATTCATTGCATTTGGCACTCCGCCGGGAGGGACTGTCGCTCAACTGCGGTCGGGAGTGGGTGGTGGCGGCTGAGCGGAGGGAGGGGTACAAAAGTCCTCAACATGATTACCCCTCCGGCGAGGGTAGCCTTTGGCCCACAAGAAAGTCTACTGTTACACTAGTGAGCCTCGATTAGCCAGGATCAAACGTGCAGTTGTATAAACAGATGGACAGATGGGCAGATCGATTTGTCTCGTATTTCTGAGGTAACTTCAAGGGTTTAAAGATTCTGTTTCTTTCTTCATAAGATCCTGTCTTTTATAGGAATGGTTCAGGACCTTTGAACAATCTGAGCTAAACCAGCGCAGATGGTGAGAATTAAACATCGATTTAGCGCCCAACTCATTTCGATTGGGAAGGATGCTTTTCGAATGGCCTGGGTCCCATCCGCCTAACGAATTTTTAATTAAAATTTCATCCTTGAATGGCAGCCGGGTCATTAACATATTTGCCATAATGTGGCCCATTAGAGTAGCCTCCCCAGCTGCCCTCACCCACCAGCCAAAAAAAATGAGAAAACCCACTGATGTCGAACACGAAAATCTCCGGCGTGTCCTGCCTCCCTCTGGCCCTGGACAAGCAGGCAGTCGAGGAAGTTGTCCAAAAAAGCAGCACCCACTAAACTCCCCAACCACCCCGCCCACCAAAAATAAAGTACAGTCACCCAGTTGAAAAATGTGATGAGCAAGGACAAGACGGCTGGGCGGAGAGGAGGAAACTACTGGAAATGCCGGGCATGAAAGTATAAAACTTCCATAACCAGATTTGTAATGCAAACAGAGCGACAGGAGGGGCGGCAGGTAGGGGAGGCCATGCATGGATGTATGGATGCCTAAGTAGCCACACTGTCTTCATTAAAAACCAACACAGACGAGGCCCAACCCTCCCAGCCCGACTGACAAATCCCTAGCATGTAACGGTAAAAGTTGTCGAGCAGTTCGAGGCAACTGCAGCCAGAGGAAGTGGAACTTGGACAGCCAAACGCCCCGCCCCGTGGCCGGCGTAGAAGGGGTTCGGCGATGGTTGGGCTGTGCCTACAACAACAACAAATCGAGCTTCATTCCTAATTTAAATGCAAATGAGATTCATTTGACGACGGCAGCAGATGGCCGAAGAGCTGGAGAGACGCCGGTCGACGGGCGAAGGACTCGCCAAGCGGTTGGCAGGGCCGAAAAGGCGTTGCCTGCATTTGGGCAGCCATAGCCGTGCACTTGGTCAATGCCACAAAGGTGGAGTGGGCCAGCCGGAGGGCAACACTCCGGTGGTAATGGGGGGATCCCCGGTCGAGCCTAATCAGAGACGCCCCCACGCCAGGCAAGGCGGTCGGTCGGGTTGGCTGGCAGGGGCTGGGTTGCTGCATTTATGCAAGTAGCTTAAATGGCTACAAAATGCGTTGCTTGGGCGAGATTTGTTGCATTCATTAAGCTGCCCAGGCAACCCTGACTAGCGAAGCCCCCAAGCCTCCTGCCCTCGGCGAGGCCCCGTTGTAGTCGCTGGGCAGGTGGCTTTGCCGGCCTAGTAGATGTCACGGTCAGTGGCCGGCGCCAAAGGCGTTGCCAACCCGAGGCTGCTGGCTAGCATAATCAGCCTGGAAGTATGCTATGCCTTTTGGATTTCTTGATTAGTGGTAGGCGCCGCCGGACCAAAATGGTTCCCGAAATAAGCCACGAAGGACCTACAAAGAACCCCACCCAACAGAGAGAGAGAGAGAGCAATTTGCTTATGACTCATACGCCTCGTGGACATCGATTAGTCTGCTTTTAAATATTTAAATTAAAATGCAAATACAAAATCAAAGTTCACCAAGAAATTGGAAAATGCAGCGAAGCCAAGCAGCCAAAATGGGAAGGCAATAGAATTATTTTAGAAGCGATGGAGAACGCAAGCGAGAGAGACAGAAATGTGCAGTTGAGTCAGCCAGAATTTGTTAAAAAAACAGGAATTAAACAAAATAAATAGAAAAGAAAAGGGACAGCCAATAAAAGCAAGAGTACAGAAAGAGATGAACAGAAAAATACCAACTCCCCAACCGCCCAACCTTATTGTCATCCCCTTAAAAAAATTATCAACTCCTTTCCTCGAAGCTCTGGTTTGAGTTTTAGCTACAAAATTTGGCCAATTTTCAGATGTCGTTGGCAGGAGGGAGGTCTAAATTATTAAATGCAATCGTAATCTATTTTATTGTGTGATACGAGGAGATATTTTGTGTATCCAAAAGCGAACGGTAAAATGCTTAGAAAGAAAAGTACAGTCAACCCCACAAGTCAGGAGTGCTCAACTGCTCAACGACTCGAGGTCGAAATTGTCTGCCTCAGCAAAGTTGTTGGTGTGTCAGGTGTGTGTGTGTGTGTGTGTTTATTTATTGCACTTAACTGGCTGTAAACCCAAGCCACCACCTCCCCGACCCCCTTGATGAGGTTCTTCGGGGGCAGCTCTCTTGTATTGTTGAAATCTTATGCATTTGTCATGAATTTGAAATATTTTTTGGGTGGTCAACCCATTCCACTCTCCTGTGTGTGTGTGCGTGTTGTGTCGAACTGCATTCGTTGATGGTTGGATTGCAGCAACTGTTTTCCGTCTTTGTTTACCGATTCAACTCGACTTGGGTCGACCCTAAAACACAAGCCATTTGGGGGCTTCGTATTTTGGATTTTATATGCGAATTCGTTTATGCGCAACTGCTTTTTCTAACCCCAACCCCTGCCCTCTGTCCATGTCGGTGTGGTCGGTCTGGTTGTGTTGCATTGTTGCCGTTTTATTGATCAATAATTTTGAGTCAAGGCGTTTGGTCATTACTCAAATGAATTGTGCGAATAATGAAGAGTCCACTAAAGGAGACAGAAATTTTGAAAGCAACAAATACGACAACCAATCTCAGGTGGGAAAACAGGCCATTGGGTGGCAGGAAAAGTGGAAATATAAAAAGAAGCCAATGAAACTGAAAAGCTTAGAAAAAGATTTAACAAGAAACTGAAAACTCCACTTTAAAATAAAATGAAATAGGAGAAAAAAACTCTACCGAAAATATTATCATTTTTTACCTATTCAGGAGTAAGGGTAACTTGCGGCTCCCTTGAGATCTACGGATCTACGGAGATTATTAAAATCAACTCCTTTTAAAAAACTTTAACTTGTTTTCTACGTCTTACGATTTTCATATGAGGAGATTTCCTGGCATTTCACCTTTTTTGGTATTTGCGACTTTTTACCCCACCCCCCTCGGTTCTTGCCAACCCAATCGACCCGACCGTCGACAATCTAATTAACTGTCATTGTGTTAAAAAGACGCCCCGAAAATAGTCGGCGGGGAGGGCAAATCGAGTGGAAGGACGAGGGGTAACCAAAATGCCTGGCAATCCACCCGGCCAATGTGGCAGGTAACAATGACAGGACGACGAAGAGCTGCACTTTGCGTGTCAGTCTAAGGGACGGACGGACAGACGGACAGGTGGTTGAGGTTGGGGGAGAGCCGAGTGCGATTCTAATGCGTTTGCAATGAAAATTTTACCCGGCCTCGTTGGACTGACTAATCAATATGAGGAAATTTTACGTTTAATTAAAAATGTCTGCCTACAAAAAGGACGAGACAGAGCGATAGCGAATCGCTGGGAGGGGCATAAGGACGACTTGGCAACCTCAAGACTCAAGTCTTGTTAGTCTGTCGTGGCTTTGGTGGCCGAGGGACTAGCGGGCTGGAGGCTCACTGTCATTTCTGATAATTGCATTACTTAATGTGTAATTAGAAGTGGTGCGGGGGGCAGACGGCTCGAGGGCGGAACGACGTTGGTAAACCGCAAAAGAAAATGAGCCTAGAATCGCCAAGCGGACAAGTGGGCAGTTGAATTTATCGACTTTGAAGTACATAAGCTGGCGGAAGGGACAAATAGACAGACGGACAGATAGACACATAGTTAGGCAAACGAATAATTGGTATCCAGGCAGTTGGGCAGTTGACTAGACGTACAGCTGAATAGTTGGACAGTCCGAAAACTGCAACACTTAAGACAGAAGTCCGAGTGTCGACCCCGAGTGTAATTAGAAAGCCGCACACTCGCACACCCACACACACACGCACAGCTATCTGCCTTGGGGGCTGGGCTATGTGGCAAGTGTCTTATGTGTTTGATGTGCAAAATGAAGACATTTTCAGGGCAATGAGGGGGGTGGGAGCGACGGGCTGGGCTGCGGTTTGAGTTTTGTGGCCCCTTAGGCCAGGGATTTTCTTAGCCTCCCCCCAGCCGGGCCAGTCCGCCCAACCCTCTGTCAAGTCGGGAAGACGAAGGGGTCGAGGGTGACTTACACCTGCCCGAATCGAAGGCAACTCGGCTGGCCAAGTCTGACCCCCAACCCAGCCAGCCGGCTGCCAACATTCAACCCCCTGGCATCAATATAAACTGCCTTCAACATTTAATTAGTGTGTTTTCCCACACACACGTAAATTTACTGTCAGAAAGAGACACATAAAGGCAGAAAGGCTGAGAGAGCGAGCGAGACGTCACGAGTTACTGGCGTCTATGCAAATTCCTAGCGAGCACAACTGTACCTCCCCACACACATGCCAGTCGTCGTGTGTGTGCTGGTGTGTGTGTCGGCCACTTGCCGACAAGACATTCGACAATTTTGTTGGTTATGCAAATTCCATGCCAACACCTTTCTTGGCCAAAGACCAAGGCAAACTTGTCCGAAGAATGGGCTTCCTGCGCGGGTCGGGGGGCACACACACACACATACAATTGCCTTTTATAATTAATTTTAGAGTTAAGTGTATTCCAAGAAAGTTGAACTTACGTAAATTCGAAAATTTCAGAAAGGCCAATGCCCCAAACTCCGCCCCCGCCGACCACCAACCACCCCCCTCCTGGCAAGGGCAGTCGGGTCGAGTCGACTGGATCGGACCAACATAATGCAGAGCCATGTCGGCGTCGCTGGCAGCGCCGCTGCTTTGGCTGTTGTGGTTTGTGTCTGAGACATTTGACTGCTTTTTCGGGGGGCTTAGCCCTCCCGGACCCTTAACCCAGCCAGCCCACTTGCCAGGCATTTTATTGAAATTGCTGTGGGCCTGCAACACTTTTACATAATGCAATCTAATTATGCCTGCCAGTCCAGACGACGAGACTTACGAAAAACGCCCCAACAAGGTGAGGGGAGAAGACATTTGAGGGCAGTGAAGTGAGAATGGCAAAGAGTATAGAGATCTCAATCGAGGGAGAGTAGAAGACTAAATGAGATGATCTCAACCGCAGAAAGCTAAAGAAGAAAACTGAACAGATGACATGGTTAAATCTTGAGCAGTTGCACAGTTCGACAGACGGAGGGCAAACAGTTTGAAAGACAAACAGTTGATGGGAGAAATTATTGGAGGAATGGACAAAAATTAAGGTGGAGAGTTTGACTGACAGACGGTTGGGAAGAAGGACAGTTGAGCAGACGGTCAATTGTGCATACGAATAGTTTGGCTGGTACAAAAAGAAGAAACATTTCTCTCCGAATTGTTCTTACTTTTATTCCTCGAGATCTTCCTATCGAGCTTCATAATTGTTCCTTCACTATTTTCTGTTCAACTTCTTTATCTCCTCCTATTTCCTCTCTTCATATTCCTAATGTCGCCCTAGTCACCGATTAAAGCTTTGAATTCCAATTGAAATCCCCGTTGAAAAATCAATTCCAGGCTAAGCCTTGGGCTCATTAAACTTGATGGCCGTAAACCGAATGAAATAAAGGGTGCGGAGTGGGGGCAGCCGAACTAATGAAATCATTAAAATTGTTTAAAAGCAACACACACCACACCCCCCGCTGGCATACGCGTCGATTCTGATTCTTCCCTGCCACCCACAAACCCAGAGCCATGCAAAATTTATGTGCCAACTGGAAACTAAAATGTTTCAGCTCCACAAACGCAAACAGCTGCCCGCTACCCTCGTCGTGTCCTTAAGCAAGGGACATTGCCTTGAGCGGGACGAGCGTGAAGGACGGGGAAAGTTCGGTTGGACAAATGGGCAGGGGCAGTCCGAAAGACGGCAAAAGTTCTAGTCCCCCCATCCCATAGACTTCCCAACTAGCAATCCTTTCGATCCACCCTATCCCCGTGTCCCCTCTCCCTGTCCTTGCCCCGGCTACTTATCATCCACTGGCCGCGTGCGCTACTTAAACCAAAAACAACCCAACGGCCCAAGACGCGGGCGGGGGCGGAGGGAAGCCCAGACATTGGCAACATGATTTTAGTGTTTTCAAATTTGAATTTTAAACAAGTCATAATATAATTTGGCTAAGCAGCAGCGTCGTCGAAGGAGACGACGGCCGCTTCAACCCCCTTTGGGCGTGCGCCTTTGTCTGTGTCCACTTGTCGGGCTTTAATTCTCCACTCGGCCCGCTCATATGCAAGGACACTCGACTGCTGGCCCACCAACGGCTGCGGGTTCGAGAAAATTAGCTCAAGCTAGGAAAACCCACCAGGCAGAAGGCCAGACAGCCGGGCAGTCAGTCGGGCAGATGGACAGACCGACAAACCCAACCCAATCAGCCGCAATTTCCATTTTCCCGGGCTTCACCCTCCTCCACGCGAAAGCCCAGGATCATTTTTCGGCTTGGCGTTTTTCTTCTCTGAAATTTAAATTAGACACAAACACATAAACCCGCCTGTCTGTGTGCACGTGTGTGTGGCAAACTATCTCACACGAAATATTGTAATTTTCTTGCAACTAAAGACGTAAACGGATATTAGCAGCAAATTTTGTCCCCCCACCCATCGACCGTCCTGGTCGTCCTCAACCGACCGGCCAACGAGGCCGACTGCCCCACACTCCCTTTTTAGGCGTCGTCTTACAATTTCCACTGTCCCGGTTCTGGTCCCGTTTCTTGACTGCCATTGAATAAGCGCTAATTATGAGAACAGCAGTTAAATTGATTTTCATGCCCAGAGACAAGTGCTGAAAACCGGGAGAAAAAGGGTTAACGGTTTGATTTTAAAGTTCGAGTTCAGAGGAAGATTTGGGATAAAGGAACCAAATATTTAAATAAAAATAGATCGAAACTCGCTTAGAGATATTTCAGCTCCCTTCTTTCTTGTTTTCTTTCAACTTTCCATTGTACTTTGATCTTGGGTACGGCCCCCTAGATCTTTCGATCTAAAGTTCTTCCAATCCTATGTAACCAACGTTCTATTTATTCGCAAAAAGCTGTTCGGAACTTCATTCTCTAATTCTTCCTTAATCAATTTAGGGAACCCAATACTTTCATCCACTTATAAAATATCTCACTTTCAAGCTCTTTTATCAATCTCAGGATCTTAAGACTTGCCAGGGAGCCACTCTGTGGTTTACAGTCTGTAGTCCCGAATACAGGGTGCAGTTCAATCAGTCCTCTGAGAGTCCCTGCTACCCGCCTTCGGCCCGTTCAACATGACATGTTAAATATGCTTTCTTGTGTTCTCCCGACTGGCATTCAGACGGGCCGGCGGCGGGTGGGCGGATTGGGCATTAGCAGGGCGTTGTTATCGTCGTCAACTCGGCTTGCATACATTTTCCATTATAATTTCTAATTATTTCATCGTGTGTGTGAGTGTAAAGTTGTCTGACCAGTTGGGTGTCTTGGCTAACCGAGCCGTTTTCGGGGAAGGAGGGCAAGAAGACCGACGGCGAGGACGGCAGAGGGTTCGAGTTGGTGGGCTGACTGACTATCGGTTCGTTTGGCGGTCCTGCCAGTTGGAAGTGGGCGGAGGAGGAGGAGAAGGTCTGTGCGAATTAATTAAGTGTTTTCGTGCGCTGGCAAATCCTTTTGCGGTTCAGTGGCGTCGAGTGGAAAACGGGGTTAAAACGGTAAAACGAAGCTCCTCACCGTCGCCCCCCATCGCCTTGGGTGGGTTTGAGTAAAACTTTTGCGGTTTAGCCGAGGCGTTTTCGACCCGCATAAACTTGGGCGAAAATCAATTATAAATTAAACATTTATTAAAGAAAACCAACCCAGAGCCAGCCGACAGTCAGCCCAGCCCAGCCAGCAAGTCAGTCAGAGATCCCTGGCATATGCAAATTCCTAGCCGGCATAAATAATGCGACATCATTATTTAGCCAGGTAGGCGAACAGATACAATGGCTCAGATACAGAGCATTTTGTCTGGCCGTACATCAAATGAGCCCCAAAAGAGCAGCCAAGGACCGCAGGAGGGGAAGGCGATTGGCTTCCATCCATCAATTATGGCTGCTCTTTTGGGCAGCTGCTTATATTTGAATGCTCTGAGCGGCCTTCATTCTGATTCGTCCGTCTTGCACGCCAAATTCGAATCCTCCACGTTGACAACTTCAACTGCCCTGGAAGCCCTCTGACTGCCAGCCTGATTATGCACAGGCATTCATAAGACTCGCAACGCTCGTACATCAAACCGGGATAAATAGACAGTCTTTCCCCGTCGCCAATTGTCCACAGCCTTGCTCAGAGTTTGGTCTGCTTTTGTGATCTTTGTGATGGATGCTGGGGCAGCTGATTTGTGTTTGTTTATCTGCATTGGTAATTTGCTTAAAACAAAAACAGAAACCAAATCGAACGCAAAGCATCGCATGCGCATGCGCAGCGGGACGGCATCGAAACGCATAAAGATTACGGCGATTAGTTTGCATGTCTCCCTCAAGAAGTCGCTGGGAAGAGCGAGGGGGTAAGATCAGCAGAGTTTATCGAAAGGGAAAAGAGTAAGGAGGAGAAACAATGGCGAAGACTGAAGCTGCGATCAGGAACCTTCGATAGGTTAGAGAAAAGGTAAAGAATCGGTAGCAAAGATTTGGAATCAGAGAAAAAATAGGAAGCTATACGTGAGGAATGATGATGGAAACTAAATATAGAAACAAATTCTCCTCCTCCTCCTCCATAGGAGGCTTAAATGTTTTTGTTTCTTAGCCGATTCCGCCAGAAAGCTCTCTGAATTCCCTTGACTCAAATACTCCGAATCGGCTCTAGAAATCCTCCAGTCCTAGTCCATGGCTACAGGTCCCATCCATAATTCGTTCTTCTTGTCTTAAAATCCTTTTCAATCCACCATTTCCTCATGGCTATTTTGAGAGCTAAGATTTTGCAACTATCGAAATTCTGTTGCAATTTTCAGTGACTCAGTTGGCTGTGGAAAGATGTTCATTGAAAATGTCAACTCGACTCGAAAGGCTTTGATCCAGAACAGAATTAGGCCCGAGTCAGTAAGGACCTAAAAAAGCACAAAATATTCAGATTTTCCTCCCCTTTTTTCGGCCCAAACTTCAATACTCAAAATTAACAATTCGAAATTTTAGCCCGTTTTTCTCTTCGGCTTACTGAAATTAGTGGTCCCGGCTAGCGGCAAATTCAGTCATCATGTCCGTGCTGCGCTTTGTCCGCGCCAACAAGAATCTCCTGCAGTCCTTCATGACACGGACTGTGGTGCCATCAACCCCCCAACTCAGCCAAGTGCGCAGCTTTGCCGACGATCGTCCCACACCGAAATGCTCCGACGCAGCCAACACTTGCCCCAAGGGACCATCCAAACCGAAAAAGGAACGTGCCGACAAGGGATTCCAATTCGATCATCTGATTAAATTCTCATCCGACTGCTGCACGGATCCCTGCGTGGACACAGTGCGTTTCGATGATTGCCTGTACGAGCCGTCCGACAAGGCCAAGCGCAAGTACCAAGTGACTTGGGTGGAGTGCCCACCGCTGCTGATCAAGCCGAAGAAACTGTGCTGTTTCGATAAGATGCAGAGGCCCCCGGTGATCCGACGGAAACACAAGAAACCGGACACGGCCTGCCAAAAGTTGAAATGCCCGCCCTCCGACGGGCCCTGCCCGAAGCTGACTTTGCCGTTTTGTAGGCCGGCCCGGGTGCCCACCCGGTGCTTCCGCACACGGTATCCCGCGATTTGCACCAAGGTCAAGGCGCCGTATCCGTCGTTTTCGGAGTGCAAGCGACCTAGACCCAGACCGCTGCCGCCGAAGGAGTGCGATTGCCTGAGCGCCGTGTCGATGTGCGAGGTGATTGCTGAGCTCGAGCGGCGCCGTAAGAGCGGCAAGAAGATGGGCAAATGTGGGCAGTGAGACCGCCGGGGCCTCAACGAACTCTGAACGCCTAACGAGTATCAAAATTCCCTTCAAAATTCTAAAAACCCCAATAAAAATCCAGAGAAACAAATACAAATAGATCTTGTTTGACAGGCAGGGTTGCATGGACGGGAATGGGTGAAAACTTAGGAGCCTTTGTATCAGAATTCAATCGAGAAGGGCAAGTCGACGTGGCACGAATTCAGTTTACATCATGAGCTCGATGTGGTAGCAGTGGAAATTTGTTTTTTTTTTTTTTGGTTTTTCCTTTTTTCGGCCGTTCAAAATTTCTCAAAAATCTAAAATTTCGGTGAATGAAATTGTCAAGAATTTCATTAAACAAAATTCAATTTCGGTCCCTTTCTTAAATCAAAATTTTTACCAATTATGATGATCATTGCGCGCGCCCATCAATCCAGCGCCGCGGTAAAGCTGCTCCGTGGCCTGGCCCACGGAATGCGTCAGCAGGGCTACACAATGACGTCTAAGGTGGGCCCGAAGTATGCGGCTGGTCAGCCCCTGGCCCTGATCAGGGCCAACCAATGCGGCGGTTTGACAGGCAACGGCGGCTGCCTATTGAAACAAATAGCAGGCGCCTCTGGTTCGATGATGCAACAGGTGCGCCATTTCGATTCGTGCACGAAGGATAAGTCACCGCCCAAGTGCGGCGCTCCCCAATTGAAGAAGGATCCTTGCGGCAAAGGCAAGGCCGCGAAGAAGGAGAAGAAGGAGGCAAAAAAGCCAAAGGCGGAAAAGAAAAAGAACGCCTCCATGTGGGATATCGAGGGCTGCGAGCCCAGAGTCTGTATATTCCCGTTGCGTTATGATCAAAAGTATTATCGCATTTCGGACAAGGCCAAGCGCAAATACCAGGTGACCTGGGACGAGTGCCCGCGTCTGCTGATCAAGCCGAAAAAGGTTTGCGTGTACGAGAAACGCGACTTGGAGAGGAAAATACCGCGACGCAAGCGTCCGTTTGTCAAGATCGAGTGCAAAACTCTGCAGCCAATGGAATGCTTGAAGCCGGAAGCCGAGACAAAGTGTCCGCGGGTGTCGATGCCGTGTTGCAAGCCGGCCCGCTTTCCGCCTTCCTGCAAGGGCCGCAGTCCGGGGGCCAGCAAATGCAAGAAGAAGAATGCCCCGTATCCGAGCTTCTCGGAGTGTCTGAAGGATCCAATTGACCCACTGCCGCCCACGGAATGCAAGTGCCTGAGCGCCGTGTCCTTGTGCGAGGCCTGGGCTGAGCTGCGGCGTCGGTTGGCCAGCGGACGGGGCTCGACCTTCAAGTGCGGCCAACCCTAAGCAATGAATTTCTATCACAATTCGGGAAATAAATCTATAAACATAACGAGCTCATGGTAATCAATCAAAGTGACCTCATTGACTGCGGGCGGCGGGGCTTTGAAATTCTCTTCAAAACATTTTCCCCTCAAAACAGCTGTTGGGTTTTTATTGCTTTCAAAATTCACGAAAATGTTTGGAGTCTTGCGGCCCCGCCAAAATGTTTGGATCTGCACTCTGAGTCGCTATCAATGCCTCAGCCAGAAGCCGTCCTGCGGCGACCCCGACAAGGACTCGAAATGCCCAAAGACCTCGGCCCCCTGCTGCTCGCCAGGCAGAAGTCCGCCCAGCTGCAAAAGGTCCCGGGCTAAAAAGTCCTGCTCCAAGCAGGAGGCTCCCTACCCCAGCTTCTCGGAATGCAAGAAGAAGCGCATTCCCCCCAAGCCCGACACCGAATGCGACTGCTGGAAAAAATGAGGCGGCGGCTCAGAGAACTTTACAAACGGATCAAGTTCTCCTTCACTTTCCTTGTCATTTTCTTTTCAATGTTTTTGGTAAAAAGCTCAGCAAAATTCTCAGTTGAACAAATTCTAACAATCCGCCCATGTCGCCACTCCGGCAATCCCACAAGCTCTGCACCATGGGCATCAAATGTGCCGGCCGCTCGCGGTCCTGCGCCGAGTGCAAGCGCTGCCCCGTCACCCCCGCCAACATCAACGACTGCGGCATCAACCGCTGCTGGATTCTGCGCCGCCAAGCCTTCGTCCAGGACAAGCCGAAAAGGCAATACGCCACCACCAGCTTCTTCGACCAGCTGCACTACCGACCCCACGACCCCGCCCAGCGCACCTACCAGCAGACCTGGGCCGACCCCCCCATGAATGAGAGGATCAAGCCGCCCGTGGACATAAACATCCAGCGGGGCCGAGGCCCCCTGCGCCGCCGCAGCCGCACCACCGCCGGCCTGCGCTCGGAAAAACCGCGCTCCCCGATCACCTTTGTCCGGCGCCCCTCGACGTATCCCATACGCGAGCGGAGCCGGACGGTGGAACCAGCGCCGACACGACCGCCTCCAGAGCCGTTGCCGCCACCGCCGGACTTGCAGTTCAAGCTGAAGCCGCAGCTGTGGCCGGCGCAGCCCTACCCGACGGGTAAACTAAGGCCGCCACTGCCGCCGCCCCCTGAGCCGGCGAGCGAGGATAGCTACGACCGCTTCGACGATCGGTTTTATACGCCCACCCAGGAGAGGATTGTGCGGCGGACCTGGCGGTCTTTCGATCCCGACGAGCCGGCCGTGGCCTCGCTGACTAGCCGGTGGCAGCAGCTGGACGTGCACTATCCGTTGGCTGAACGGGCCACGGCCAATAGTCAGCGGTCGAGGTCCTGCGTGCCGTCGTTTCGCTGTCCTTTGCCGATGTTCGAGTACGCAGGCCCACCGCATAAATATAAGTTGGCAGGGCGATATTAAGTTGGGAGTAAAGACTTAAATAATAAGTCGATTGTATTTATTTGGGGGACTTGGAGGTTCCGTTTTGGTACAGTGCGTTGAGGACGAAAGTTAAATGCCTAAAAAGGAAGAAGAGGGTGAAATTAAGAAATCAAGCGTAACAGCGAATCCAGCACGGTTTTCGGTACCTCTGGTACCTCCTGCGGTCCTCGCTAATCATCGGCCACAATCACTATCACCTTACCCGATTTGAGGCTTTCCTCGAAGTAATCCAACGACTCCCGGCACAAGGGACACCGGCGCTCCATTATAGATGTATTGCAGTAGGTAATTATACAGCGCTTGCAAAATGTGTGCTGGCACGAAAGCCTGACGGGATTCCGTTTGGGCGCTAGGCAAATGGTGCATGGGTCGATTTCCTTCTTCGCCTTGGACGACGGCGGCGGGGAAACTCGCTTCGTACTGCGCGTTGTAACTGGCATGGTTGGATTTCAGAAAATCACTGACAGATATTGACGAACACGTTTGCAAGTTAATTCAAGGCCTGCCGAAATTACAGCTGTGCTTGACTTTGGATTGCCGATCAAGGGTTGCCATGCGTTTCTTGGGTTTCAAGATTTTTGTTTTGAAATCGTCAGTCAGTCCCGGGCATCGGCCGGGTGAACATCGCTTCGTACTTGGACTCAAAAGGCATTTTTGAAATGCAAATCAAAATTTAACAAAAAAGAGAACAAATTTTTTTAAAAGCCGAAAAAATTTCGGCCTCCCTCGATTACAAAGTTTTGGCAAGTTTTCGATTATTTTTCAATGATTTGTGGACTGCAAAATTCGATAACCATGTTCACAGCGATGAAGCATGTTGACCGCTTGTCGGTGCCCCTCCACCAGCTGGCCCACAAGTTGCCCAATTTCCTGCCCCGCCCAGCCAGCCTGCTCACCCCGGCAGCCACCACCGGCCCCACCAACATTCGACACATCGACACTCTCTACTCCCACGAGACCTGCGAGAGTTGCGTGGAGGCCTACAAACTGCCCAAGCTGCGCACAGATCTCAAGAAGCGCTCCAAGCCGGATCGCATGAAAAACTTGAATCCCTGCTGGCAAGCCGCTCGCCGCACGGAGTACAAATGCCGTACGGATCCCGAGTTCAATATCTCGTGGTTCATTGATAACAAGAAACGCTGCCTAGCCGATCCGTGCGCCCTCGACGTCGACCGATCCGACCTCACCGAATATCGACCCAGCGATAAGCTGACCCGCAAATACACGCGCACCTGGAGCGAGTGCGTCGTGGAGGATCCTCGGCGGAAGCCAAAATGCGTCTACCAACCGATTGTTCCCAATCGCCGGGTTCGTTATCCCCGTCCTGATCGCTGCAAGAAGCCGCCGTGTAGCGCCAAGCCATTCAAATTCGAGTTCGCCGAGTGCCAGCCTGTCCCGCAGGTGCCCTGTTGTCCGCGAGTGGCGGCCTTGGGCTGCCGGCCGGGACGCGTGCCACCGAGCTGCAGGCCTTTGAGGGGGCCAAGCGACTGCCAGAAGAAGCTGACGAAATATCCGTCCTTCTCGGAGTGCAAGTCCGATGCGATAAGGGCCCTGCCGCCGGTTGAGTGCAAGTGCTGGAACAGATCACTCTGCGCCATGTGGGAGCACTACAGGAAAATTAAATTCTAAAAGGACTACAAATAAACATATAAACTAGACAAAAGCTAAGAGTCGTTGGCTGTTTGGGAGACAGAAACAGCGAAGGGAATAAACGGAGGAAATTAATACGGGAGGGGGCAATTACGGCCACAGGGTTAAGGGATTCAGCGCCGAAGATTCTTATAGTCTAGATAAAATATTAAATAACTATATTCGATATTTCCGATAATTTGGCGCTTATCCAGGGCTGCTTTGAGTGGCACCATGGCGTGCGTGCAGGGTTGACAACTATTTATCGATATCGAAATTTGACAAAGTTCACCATGAAAAATTCGTCAACTTACTGTCAACGGTTTGACTATGTTTTATTTCTAAAAAGTCTCAGTTTCTAAACAGACGGAAATTAGAAATAAATCTTTTCCTTCATTTCCCATAATGAGCTTGGCCAAATAAGATAATTCTTTTGGACAAAATTTAACAAAATTGCTTAAAAGTCGAGTCAAAAGTTTTCGGTTTAGTTTAAAAATCACAAAATAAAAAAGAGGAAACCAACAGCCCAGCCACAATGCTGTCAGCTCAGAACTGCATTTGCAAGATCTCGAAATGTTTGGTCCCCAAATTACTTGATCCACTGCTCAAAATGCCACCACTGATGGTGCAATCGCTGAGAAACTACGACTCCCTCTACTCGGCCGAGACCTGCGAGGAATGCGTTGACCCCTACCCACTGCCCCAGATGCGCAAGGACCTCAAGAAACGTTCCCCCGTCGACAAGACCAAAGTGCCCAAGGCCTGTTGGCAGGCTCTCCGCCGCACCGAATACAAATGCCGCACAGATCCCGAGTTCAATGTCCATTGGTTCATCGATGCCAAGAAGCGCTGCCTGGCCGATCCCTGCGCCCTGGCCATGGATCGTCTGGACGAAACCAACTACCGTGCCACCGACAAGCTCAACCGCAAATACCAACGCACCTGGATCAACTGCGTCCTCAAGCGGCGCAAGCGCAAAGCCAGATGCGTCATCAAGCCGCAGCCGCGTTACCGCCGGCCGCGCCCATTGTCTACCAAGAAAGGCTGCCCTGGAGGCGCCTGCCTGCGACGACGTTCTGTGGTGGGCCCTGATCTTGAGCTGAGGGAGTGCAAGCCCCGGGTGGCGAATGTGCCGTGCCCGACGGTTATGATGCCGTTTTGTAAGACTGCCCGGTCTCCGGGCCGTTGTATACCGGGACGGCAGCCGGCGTTCTGCCGCAAGCGGATGACGAAGTATCCAAGTTTCTCGGAGTGTTTGGTGGATCCGTTGCCGGATTTGATGCCGCACGAATGCAACTGCCTGAAGACCCCTGCGATGTGTTCGGTGTGGGAGTATTACAGGAATAAGAAGTCCTAGTCCGTTCCAGATTGTGGAGAGAAAATTGTAGGACTCTTAATGGAAATCCTACTGCCGAGCTGAGCTGGTTTTCCATTAAAAGTTGGCCAAATCTCGCACAAGCACACAAAACCGCCACAGCCGAATTTCCAGTTACCATGGAATTTTTAATCAAATTTTGAATCTCCCCCTTCCAAAAAAAGTCTCAAAATCAAAAACCAGAAATAACTTGAATAAATTCTCTTTGTTTGGTTTCTCGCTAAATTTCCCCCACAATGTTCGGCTCGCGGCGCCTCAAGGGTTTGATCAAATTCAGCAATCTCTCGAGATTCATGCGCTCCTACGATTGGGGCAACTACGACGCTTCCAGCGGCCAGTGCTGCAAGATCCGCACCAAGGACGTCACCGAGGCCACCGCCAAGACCCTCGTCTGCGGAATGCCCACCCCTCTGCCCAACAAATGCCTGGATCCCTGCCCCGGCACTGTAGTCAAACGCCGCCCAAGTCTGGCCCAGCACATTGCCATGATCTATGCCCGCAACAATTGCTGTCCGCCGTGCGACATCGTCCACCACGATGCCATGTACAAGCCGTCGAACAAGAACCGCAAGTACCAGAGGACCTGGTCCGAATGCCCCCACATTTGGCTGAGGCCGCGGGAGACCTGCTGCTACGACCGGGAGTACTATCCGCCCATGGAGCGGCGGCCACCCAAGGAGCCGTCGTGCGCTCTATCGCCCATCGACATATTCAACTACCAGATGGAGCTGCTGTGCAAGCAGGACGCCATGATGAAGATGCCGAACTGCAGGAAGGCCCGCAAGCCGCCGCGTTGCTCGCCCACCAAACGGCCCTCCAAATGTTGCAAGCCGCTGACGCCGATGCCGGCTTACTCGGAATGCGATCACCCGGACACGAGAGTGTGCCCCGGGGAGTGCGCCTGCAGCCTGAGTCCCAGCATGTGCGACATTTGGCGGGACTACCGGCATATGCACGGGATTTCGATGACCTGCACGAAGCCGTTTGTGTCGATTTGCCAACACGCCCAGCGGACCCGCTGGCCCTGAGATGGGGGCAACTGAGCTGGCTGGGGACGGCAGACGGCAGGCGTAAGCCGTCAGCCGAACATTCAAAATTCAAAATTCCAGATTCTGGTTTATTTTTCGCTTGACATTCGTTCGGTTTACAGAGAAATTCTTTCTGGTTCTCGGCAATGCAGGCTAACTTTGGCAAGACCATTCAGAATTTGTGCCGCAGCTGGCGACCACCGCTCAGCATCGGCCGACTGCGTGGCTTCAAATCCAAGGACTGTCCCTTCCCGGATCCAGGCTTTTGCCACACTGTCTCGGACAAGTGCACGCGCGCCCGGCAGGTCCTGCGCTTCGAGCTGCCCGACAACAAGTACATGCAGGGCATGCGGCGCCAAGGGCCTCCCAAGTGCTGTGTGGCGCGCTTCAAAGGCAAAATGCCGTGCCCGGAGGAAATCCGGCGCAAGCGCAAGAAGAAGTGCAAGAAGCCCTTCGTCTCCATGTGGGCCCCACCGCCGCACATCAAGGAGCAGCCCAACTGCCCGGGACGCCTGCCGCGCTTCGATGAAATCTACTATGCGCCGTCGAACAAGTGCCGCTGCTATCAGCGCACTTGGGTGGAGTGCCCGCCGAAGCGCATGCGCATGAAGAAGGTGTGCTGCCTGGACGAGATCCAGCCGCCGGAGGTCCTTTACCGCGAGAAGAAGTGCCCGCCGACTGCCTGTGAGCTGGACTGCGAGCGCATGCGTCGGATTTGCGGGAGCCCGCTTGAGAAGTTCCTGTGCCCGAAGGTCTTGGCTCCTTGCTGCCCGCCTGCCCAGTGCCCGCCAACCTGTAGGACCGGCCGGCACCCCACCAACTGCGAGAAGCTGAGGACTCCGTTCCCGTCGTTCTCGGAGGCCCGCAAGCATTTCAAGACTCCGCTTCGGGGCAAGGAGTGCGGTTGCTTGAGTTCGGTTTCCATTTGCGATGCCATCGCTCTGGAGCGTCGCCGGGCCATCTTCAAATTGAAGCAAGTCTAACTGCCGCCCACAAGCCACCAGTGAGTGCCGCCCGGAGCGACTCCTGCGGAGGAGACGCTCGGGCGGTGCTGCCACTGGTGGCGAGTGGGCCGGGGCCGGACGGAAACTGGGGAAATGGATACGCAAAAGCTGCCCAAAGTGAACCTGCTCATCAAAATTCTCTTCTTTTCAAATGCAATAAATTGGAAAATTCAAACTCAAAGAAAAACGAAAAGAGTTCGCCACTAAGGGGAGGAGGAGTAGCTTCTCTGCCCATTTAGATAGCCTTACACTCAGCTAGATGGACAGATGGACATATAGACAAACCGGCAAACGGAGCTTCTCTAATTTCTGAAGCTCTGCTCATTGTGTGGATTAAGAAAAGTGTACAAATGGAGCTCGTTAAGTTTCTGGGATCATTCGCCCAAATCGACAACAGGACTGGAGAGAAGTTATATTTTTTCAAATTTTCATTTCAAATTTTAAGCTGGGATCTGCCGACTTTCCTGCACATCTAGTGACCTTTTTTAGGGATGAAAGGTTGTCTGTAAATCAAGTAACTTTTTGTGCAAGTGTCACAAAGTTTTTAGCTGCCAACAGGACACTATTTATTTTTATCATATAGGAATTTCTATTACAATCACACGCGTCTAACAATCGTTTCGATAAAACTCCCAAAATCGCTTGTTATTTTTTTTTTTTAACACCAAAAAGTCTCTTCGAATCAAAGCTGCTTTAAAGATGGCCGGCACCTCGATTTTGGCCACCATCTGCGCCGAGCGTCTTACCAAGTTCATAGCTCGTTACTCCAAAGTCCAACCGATCGTCATGCGCCATCATTCGGTGCAGGCCCGACGCCTCATCCCCGCACTCGGGCCCCAACGGAAAGTCCCTAACGTCCAGCTGATTGAAAGCAAGTTCGCCTCAGCTAAATGGCATGCGCCCGTGAGTCGCCTGCAGCAAATGACCATGGAGAAGAACCGACCCCTGGACACCCTCTTCCTGGGTAACCCAATCAAAAAGCCCAACACGCTACTGCCGCCGGCAACTTTCCACAGCCAACAGTCGCTGTCTGCGCAGGCGTTCAAGCACCACAGCCAAATAGCCAAGCCGATGGAGCAAACTCAGAGTCGCCCAGCCAGCGGCATTCCGAAATGCCGCTTGAAGCAATTCAGCAATGGGATTTCCCATCATGTGGCGGCTTCGGGGCTTGCGGCCCCGAAGGTAACCCAGCCAAAGCCAATGGCCAAGGCGAGCAGCTGTGAGGCGCCCAAGGAAGCGCTGGTGGCTCATTACGCGTTTGCCAAGCCAAGGATCTTTCAGTACCAGGGGGCCATGTCGATGATGAGCCAAGCCAAGCACGGCGGGAATCTGTACCAGGATCGGGTCAAGTTCTATCGCGACTTCTATTAGGCCAAGAAGAAGATCAACCCAAAACCCAAACCCTTTGGAAAGACAAGTCCTTCCAACCGCCGTCGATTCTAAGGTCCGGTCCAAGTAGAGATTTCGGAACTGAGCATCGACTGCTGTTGGGGGCGACTTGAAATCGAAAAATAAGAGAAATGTAAAAGGAAGCGTGTGATTTTTATTTCAACGGGGCCGCTTGGGATGTGGGGATAGTTCATAGTTGTTTCAGCTTTCAGCTCGATAACAACAGAAATTTCTTAAATTTTTTTAGTTCAATTTCTCGGCTGAATTTCGGGGTCTGCTCAAAAATTCCCATGCTCAAAAACATCAACGCCGAAATGATTCCCTCCATTATCCGCTTGGTCAGCTGCCGTGGCAACCTCCCCCGATCACTCCTAAGCTGCCCGGCCAAGCCTGCAATGGCGGCCAATCTGTCCACCTCGATGCGTCTGCTGAAGAAGCGCAAGGAACCCGATGAGTACACCCTGCCCATCAATTGCCCCGAGCCGAGGGAGAACGAATGCCGTGAGCTGAACGAGCGCCCGTGCAACCCCGCAGGGCCAGGCGCGCGACCCTGCAATGAACCCGACTGCAACGAGGAACCTCGTTACCCTTGCTGTGTCAATACCCGTATAGCGGATGATCCCTGCGTCAAATCCACCCACGCGAAGGACTTTAAGCCGCGCCCCAAGAAGGCTGTGTCGATGTGGGAGGGCATCAAGCTGGAGGACGATCAGTCCGATAAAATGCTGGCCTACCCGCCCGAGTGTTGCCCCAAGTGTGACGATGCCCGGTTCGATATCCTGTACTACAAGCCGTCGGACAAGTGCAGGAAGTTCCAGCGCACCTGGTGGGAATGCTGCCCGAGGATGGTGCCCAAGCGTGTGTGCTGCTGGTGCGATGCCAAGCCGCCGGAGGTGCTGCGCCGCTGCCTGCCGCTGTGTCCGCGCTCGTCCTGCCAGAACGAGGATGAGAAGAAGCGCATGGAGTGCATTATGAAGAAGGCCAAGTCCTGTCCGCGCTTGAAGATGATGTGCTGCAAGGCTGGCCGCGTGCCGCCGCGTTGCAAGCGCAGTCGCATACGCAGCAATTGTGTGCGGGCGAAGTGTCCTTTTCCCTGCTTCTCCGAGTGTATTAAGGGCGAAATGGGCGTGGTGCCGCAGCGGCCAGCTGAGTGCTCCTGCCTGTCGAGCATTTCGCTGTGCGAGGCGTTCCGGGCCCTCGATCGGATTTCCAAATACAAGCTGGTCCTGAATCAATGCAAGCCCAATCAGAAGCTGGAGATGCGCCGATAAGAAGAGCCAAGCATACGACTTCCCCAGAGAAGCGTGTCCGGGGCTCTGAGAATCTGAAGTCTCAGGGCTTTGGACACGTTTCTCTCGAGGAGGGTAACCAGCTGCCCTTCAACATCAAGGCATCCTTGAAATGACCCAGAAATGTACCTTTCAAAATTCCACATTAAAATCACAATAGACCGGATACCCTGAGATTTCTGTCGTTTTATTTTGGCCAACCAAGCAGCCGTTGAAATTGTGTGTCAGACTTTTGGCTCGTCACTCTCATTCCGGCCCCAATTTCAATCGAATAAAGAACAAAATTTAAAGCCTGACATTCCGTTGCCTCGCTCACGTCTCAATCCGTATCCGAAAATTAGAAGATTATATCCCAAGCGGAAATCATGTCTCGCCTACCGCCTTTGAATCGCTGGATATCCGCCACCTGCCGCGTCGCCAAAAACCCAGCTTTTTGGATCCGCCTGTCCAGCAGCAAACGCGACAACATCAAGTTCCCCAAAAATATTCCCAACTATGAATCGGCTGTCTTGACCTACATCCAGGGTGGTTCTATGGACGTGGATTCGACGTCGGCGCCCCAGCCAACGCCTGCCAGCCCTGCCCCAGAAGGGAATAAACCCGAACCAGATACTTTGACACACAGTGTGAAGCAGGTACTCTGCCACGGTCGGGACTCCTTCGACTCGCGCACCAAGGCCGTCGTCGACAAGAAGTACGGTGCCCCGAAGCAGATTGTGGAAAGCCCCACTGTGGTCGATACAAGCATCCAGCCTCCGCCGCAGCAGGACGATCAGAACTTGATGGATAACTCGTCCACCCTCGAGGATCACCACTACAACGAACATGAGCTCCCGCACGAGCCCGAAGCTCGGGATAGATCGGGTAATATGGAGGCGGATGACTATTTTGCTGTTATGGAGGACATGATCCAGGCGATGGAGTATGCGGATACCGTTAAGACCACCAACCTGGTCGAGGAGGGTCCCACCTATGTGGATGCTTTGGATACGGAAACCTACGATGAGCTGCCCAGCCAGGCCTACGAAATGGCGGGTCAGTTTATGACCGAAATCAAGGGCAGCGTTGTGGAGGGTCTGGAGCCGACCCAACTAGAGTTCAGTGGGGACGTTGGACCAAGGATGCTCCACGAATCGATCGAACTGGAACCGGAGCATCAGATTGAGCCGCAGGTGGCCAGTGAGCAGCAGGTGGCCAGTGAGCCGCAGGTGAGCAGCGAGCCACAGATCAGTGTGCCCATTGACCCGCTGGTGGAGCAAATTGGCGAAGCGTTTTTAGACAAAAAGCCCGAGTCGTTCGGCTTTGAAAGGGAACTCACGCCATTGGAAAAGGAGCACGCCATCTACGAAAAGGAGGCGCGCGAACTCGAGGAGCAAATCAAGGAACTGGAGCGGGAACAGATGCGCTGCGAATACGAGAGGGCCGCCCTCCAGAACGAGATCTTTCTCATGGAGGTTGAGGGCGAGGCTGCGGATGACTTGGAAAACGAACCGGCTATCCTGGCAGAGTTGGAAACTTCAGAGCTTCAATACGGCGATGCTGTGAACTTGACCCAACTGGAGCCGAGCGAATTTATGAGCCCACTGGTGGAGGACAATACGGAAGATATTTGCAGTGAACTGAATTACCAGCAGGGCAGAGAAATCGATGAGGATTTGGACTTTAGCAAGACTTTTGCCCCCATGAACATGTTTGAGGTGGAGGACTCGCCAGAGGCCCCGCCAATTATCCAGGAATCAACAATAACTTTGAACGAAACTCTCACCCAGGAGGGTGAGGCCCTCAAGTACCTGAAGGAATCTAAAAGCACCATGAATACCTCGGAGGGCATTGAGAACACTTACCAAGCTTTCCCTGTCATCGGAGTCGGAGTCCCGGTCCAGGAAGCTATTATCGATCATGTCTCTGGCCCCGAAGAGGCTTCGTCTTCTTCGACAATCACAGGATCAACGATGCCGCTCGCAAATCCCGAGAATCCCCCGGCCTTTGGAAAACTGGAGATGACCATTCCCCATCTCCAAGACCTCCCAACCAAAAACAATATAAGCAACATTGAGTCGCGTACTCTGATGCGCCAAGCCTTGCTCCAGGCATTGCGGCAGCTGGAGAACCCCGAGGGCAATATCACCGCCAAAATAATTATATCGCAACCCGCAGACTCGGAACCCTGGGGCAATTGAGTTAGAGGCACGGAACAGACCATTTAAATTCAAAATTTAGCACTTCTACATTCGATTAATAAAATTTAAATTGAAAGGCATCACAGGGCTTCGGTTTCTTGGGGGTGGCTAAGATCCTCTTTCCATGCAGGCGAGGATTTTTTTTTAATTTTTTAGGTGATCTGGTCGGGCCGTTGGTTTCCTGTCTTTTGAAATCGTTTGGCATCACAGCCACACACACACACCCCTAAAAGACCTTTCGGCGTAATTCTAAATTTTCTTATGTTCTGCAAATCGTTTGTGCGACGGGCGCTCAGCTCGTGCGGGAAGTCCTCCGACTCGCCGCCGGGCTGCAGGAAGCCCTTGAAATGCGCCAAGAAGGCGCCCGCAAAATCCAGCTCCGCCTGCAAAATTCGCCTGCACTGCAACTCCGAAAAGAAGTGCACCAACGTACCATTCAAATCCATGTGGGAACCGCCCCCAAACCTACCGGCTCCCTACCCCTTCGAGCGCACCATTGCCAACGCCTGCTGCCGCCCCAACTGCCAGCCACCCATTCCCAGCTTCGACGAGATGTACTACCATCCCTCCTGCAAGGATCGCCACTTCCAAAGGACCTGGGTCGAGTGCCCCAAGTACATGATGCGCAAGAAGAAGATCTGCTGCTATGAGAAGCTCGAGGCCATCGAGCCCGCTCGCCGCTGTCCCAAGGGCCCCCGGAAATGCAAGCCCAGCACAGCCTGCGCCCTCCAGAAGAATCTCGACTGCCCCATGCTGGTGCGGCCCACCAAGTGCAGCGAAGGCCGTCGTCCTCCCAGGTGCTTTAGGACCCGGACGCCGCGGTGCTGCCGCAAGCTGTGCGCTCCGATGCCCAGCTACTCGGAGTGCAAGAAGGACAAGCCGCCGCCGCTGCCGCCGACCGAATGCGAATGCCGGCAGGTTTCGATATGCGAAATGTTCGATGCGCAACGGTGGATTGAAATGTTTGGGCCGTCGACAAATTGCGGCGGAGGGCCCAGCAAGTGCGCGGGTAAGAAGAAGAAATAGGAAAATCCACCCACGGATCGATCAGGAAGGCGGTGGTGGCGGCGGCGGCGACGGCGGCCAATTTCACCAGGCAAATGCAAACGCGAATGGGGAACGGCGAACAGCGAATGGCGCATGTTTAAATTTAATTGAACATTTAGCCAAATTAAAATGCATTTTATTACGCAGGCCCGAGCGGACGGCTGGCCCGGCCTAGAAATGCAAACCAAGGCAATCGGAATCGCCTGGAGTTGCGCTGGCACGCAATCGAATTTCGGATTGTCGCGAAAATTTGGCACACATTCGGCCAACGGCAGCGACCAAGACGACGACGAAAACGACAAAACGGGTTTTCTCAGCCGGCCAGATGGATGGATGAATGGCTAACATGCGTTGTCGATTGTTTCCCAGGCCTAATTAAAAAAAAAGAGAAGAAAATCCTCCCGAAGCCGAAGCCCAGCGAGAAAGTCGACCCCGAAAGCAGCCCGGCCAACGGAGACCATGGAGCCTGCAGCTCTTGGCGCCTTGTCATGTAACTGGCGCCGTCTGACAGTTGATGGCATTCAGAATCACTGCCACATGCCACATGTCGCATGCTGCATGCGGCAAGTTGCGGGTGGCACTGCCACTGCCTGCTTGTCAACTGCAAGGACTCCTCCGACGCTTCTCATCTCTCCGGCCGTGCAATTACATTTAGTTGTTAATTACATTATGCATATTTATGGATCCCCCTCTAGGCTGCTTACAATGCGGCTCATTAGCATACATCAGCGCGTCAGGACGAACTCAACGGACCTCGGCTCGGACCCTCCCGGCTGGCGAGTGCGGCTGCCACCGCGCGCATCCGTTGTATGTGTATGTGTGTGTGTCTAATTTAAATTAAAATATATAAAAAATCCTACAAAAAATACCCAACTGGTCGGTCTGGTCCAGCGAAGCTGTCTGCGGGAAAATCAAGTCTGTCTTAATCAGATTTGACTAATTTGTGTGTTAGAGGAAGCCAGTTGTCAGCGGGTAAAACATACCGAATCCCATAAAAAAATCAACGGCTAAAGCAATAAAATTACAGGGAAATGAGGTTAAAAAAACCTGTAAATAAATTATATAACATGGAATGAATTCTTTCAGAATACTTTAAGAAGCTTTAAGGGCTTCGTCTATAAGGAAGTTGAAACAAAAGTATTTTCCAGTAATTTAATATTTATATTGAATATCACCTAAGATGTTCCAAGTTTGAACGCCTAGAAAAGAAACCGGATGGAATATCGTGAAAATCCTCAGAAGTCTCTTTTCCTAAGACCTCCAAGCTGGTCTTTTTTTATATTTTTTAAATGTATTCGAATAATATTAATCTTAGTTTTATATGGTTCTAAAAACCCCTGTTTTTGGTCTAGTTTAATGATCCATAAAAACATTCTGAGTGTATTTTTCAGACAGCCCTCAGGAGCTCTGTAAACCAATGCGCTGCCTCTGCCTGCTTTGCCTTCTTCCTCACTCTATTCTTCCTTTTTTATCCACCTTCCTTTTCTTCCTGCTGCCACTTGCACCCTCTTGGCTGTGGCCCGGGCTGTGCCCTTTGGCAATTTGTCGGAAGACAGCAAACCAAACCAAGCCAACTGGGGCAAGACTAAGCGAGCCCCCACCGGCCGGTCTGTTGGCCTGTACACGTGTGTGTGGGTTGAAGGGCCTTAGCCTTCGTCTTGGCCAAGTGCAAGTTTTCGGGCGGCCTGCTGCTGACCAGTCTGGGCGCCTGGGCCAATCGCCCAGCCAGCTGAGAGCGAGAGAAAAGAGCTGCTCGGCCGTTGGCTGGCGGCCGTGGGTGGCTACCAGTTGTATCTTAAGACCCAAACCAAATGGCCGTAATAAATAAATATGCCATTAACCCACTTCGGCGAAAACCGCCGCAGCGCACATCATTTTTCCATGCAAAATGCAAAAAAAAAAACAAAAAATTAGCTGGCGTTTTTTTCTGTATCAATAAACAGGCTGGTTTGTGGGAGACTTTCTAATCGCAGAATAATTGCCAGGCAGACGAGGCAGGTCGAGACGCGCCACAAGCTGCCGTTGCCACATTGCAACTGCTACAAGCAATTAGAGTCGATATGCCCACCCCCGTCTTGGGGTTTATGGGGGGGCCGCGAGTTTTTTATCTCGGCCATTCGCACCTCGGACGCTTGAATTTATGGACTTTGATTAGGCCGCGTTGGCTTAAGCGTTAGAGCTTTGCAAAATTTACGAAGTGTGTTGGCAAATTTTTTATAATCACAGGACACACACACGCACACGAATGCCAGCGGAGACACGAAATTTTCTAATTAAGTTGGCAAACTTCGGCGCACGGCATTTGGTGAGATCGACAATGAATGGCCGACTGAATGATTGAATGAATGGCTGACCAACTCACACGCAGCGTATCGATGACAAACTAAGCACTGCACAGCCAATTAAACAAAACCGACGACCGCTGACCGCCGCCCGGCGCTGCAGGCTGCCCAGCGAGCCAATTAAACAAAAACAGGACATTTAATGGCCTGAGACGGAGGCAAAATATCATTTAATTGAAATAATTACACATTAAGTGCATTAATTATTTTCACTCGCATTTCGCCAGGGCATTTCGCATGCAAACTTCGTCCAGGCGCCTGCGAGGCGCCAACTCGAACCCCCCACGCCCCACGCCCCTCGGCGCTCGGCCTTTCGCCCGCTCTCTCCAGGGTTGCCGTCGTTGTTGCTGTCGGGGTTCTTGTAATTATTAATTTAAACATGCGCTCCGCTGGGTATCGTAGGCTATTAGCCGCTTAGGTCATAATTATCAACGTGAAATCATAATTAAAAGCGTATTTAGTCTGCTTTTGAAATATGTTTGCTTAAATGCGGCGGGGCCATCCGACGCCCGTCGGTCGGCTCGGGGGGACAAGGTCCCTGGAGACGGTTCTGTAAACTTGTCGGCCAAGAAAATTGCTCGGTCAGGCTGGTCAGTCGCCAGGGCGCGTATGTAATTAGTGAAGTTCTCGGCGGGGCTAGGCAGTTTTGGGCTAGAGAATTCGCAATCGATCGGTCGGAGTTGCCAACCGCCTGTTCGTAGTTGAGAGCGAAGGGAAAGAAATCCCTTGTCCCGCTCCCTAGGCACACAACTCCACATCTCCTGAAGAGACTTTATTAACGATTTTCAGAGGCTTTTATTCCTCCCCATTGTTCCCTCCTCTTCTCTTTTCTAATCCTCTCCTGGAAATTATTTAAGGGTAAAAGAGTTAAGGAACCATTTGTTTAGAACTTCCCTTCCTTACCTGCTTTTTTACCGTCTCTCCCATTCTCGCTAGCGCTTCGGGAAGTATTTTCCATTTGCCTGTCTTCTGATTGACATCGATTCCCCGGCATGTAATTAGGGTCGCTTGCTAATTACCCACAACTGGGCACCGGCAAATGGCGTGAATACGGAAAGATGACTTTACCCAATTGTTATAGTTGTAGTTGTCCTTGTTATTGTTTTTCTTTATTGTTATTGGCAATAGCAATTAAGTGAAATTTATGTAGTTAAATAATTCATAAGCGGAACAGCTGACAAAAACGCACAATGAAAACGAACACAAAACAGGAAAGGCGACGGTGACGGTGACGGTGACTCCAGCGAAGAACGATATTCAACTTTCAAAAGGACTCAGGTGGACAGATGTGTCGTTACGAGTCATACAAATTGCATATGTTTTTGGCGATTTGCATAAAACTAAGCGAAGGCTGGGAGTCCCAAATTGCGCATACGCCACATGTGACGAAGGGTAAAGGGTAAAACTTTAACCGTATCCGTCTGTAAATGGGTAACTAATAAAAGACTTCGCTGGCCATTTAATGGATTACTCTTTTCTCAGAACAAGAATTGTGGCCCTCGCTTCTGAAGGTATGATTGGGTTTTTGGCTGATAAGCCTGCCCGACTAACTTTGTCCGTGTGCATACCGCGCCTCATTTCTGCCTGCTGCTTGGTTGGCATTGTTCGTTTGGAGTTGGCACTCCCAAGCCCACAAGAGTTGTAAATTTTCTTTTGTAGCTTGGTCGTCGGTTTTCTTCCGTCTGCTTCTCATTTTCTTGGCCAGCCTGCTCGCAATAAACGAATTAGCGCCCTCGGCCAAATGACCGCAGAATGCGATTTTATTTGCAATTATGAAGAACAGACCAACTCGGACTCTCCCCCGTCTCCTGGGCTGCTGAGTGGGCCGGCTTGCATGGCAGGCCAAAATAAACAACCAACCAACCAGCAGGCGCCCCTCGAGTCGTTTGTAATTCGTAGGAAATATAGGAAAATTATCGGCGAATCAGACAAACTGGACAAAGACCGAGGGGAGAAAGGTAGAAAAGAAAGCCAACTGGGAAGTATTGTGGCTTGAATTTAATCTTGGGTAAATATATTGCAATCCAAATTCGAATATGAGAACTAAGAATCCTCAATAAGGTCCACCTTAAATTACCTTAAATATGAAGACCCTTGCTCTCTGATCTGTCAACATTTTTCTCCTGGTTCATTAAGCATTCTTTGGAAGAAAATCAGCAGATAATCCGGGCAACTTAAGCTTGCGTTTCTGAACATTTGCTGTCTTTTAATCTGTGTCTTTCTCTTTCTGGCTGTGATGCATTAAACATGGCCAAAGTCCCCTGGCCATGGACAAAATGAAGCGCCAAATGAAATAAGAGAAAAAAACCGCCAGAGAAGCAAACAAGAAAAACCAAAACAAAGGCCACAAATATCCATGCCTTTTGGCCACGTTTTTCATACTCATAAACGACCGACAAACCAGCCGACCAAACCACCGATCGACTGACAGTCGCGACCAACCGTCGACGACGACAACGACAACGACGACGGCGAGTTGGCCAAATGGCCAGCAACGGCAACGAGTACAAACATGGTCATAATCACGCGTTAAATTAATGAGTTTAAATGCTATTTTTGGCTTTAACTATTGCTGGCCAACACACTCACACATTTGCCCAGAGAGCGAGAAAGAGAGAGAGAGAGAGAAATCGAGGAGCATTTAATTGAGCGTAGCGATGAGGCTGCCGTCTGCTCGTCTCTTGCAAATTATGAGCCCGTCGGGCCGTCGAAGCCTCCGCCTCAAAATGCAACGCATGCGCAGCCGTCGCACCGACCGACTTGCCCCGATCCCAACTGCAATATATTAAATTTATTTTAATGCTTACGCTGCCCGCCGCTCGCCCGGGCGGCCAGGAGGCGGCTTGGGTCGATCGTGGGGCCTCCACATGGCCAATGGGCATATTTTTCGTGGCTTTTGTTGTTCTTTATTTTCACCGCGACTCGAATTATATTTTTTCCTCTCTCGCTGCCCGTCTGTCTTTCTTTTTTTTTTATCATTTTTATGCCGTTTCGGCCCCGCTTTATTAAGTATGCGAGCCGGACGCGAATGCGGGCCGGGCCAAGACCGCTGCGGTTTAGCCCAAATCGCGTTTCGCTAATTATTTGTACACGGCCAAAGCCAAAGTTGCAATGCAGTCGCGTTTGCGCACCGAAACAGGCTTAGGCCATGGCTAAGTACATTTTGGCCAGAAGAGTTCGGTTTCCAGCGGGTTAGTCATTCAACCGGGCCAGCTGCCAACTACCAACTGCCAACTGGCGGTGACTCTTAATGCCTCGGGGGGAGTGTCTGCTGTGGGGTGATATTTCCAGAGCAGATGACTAACTGGCCGATCTAAAGGTCAACAACATGCCGAAGCCAGCTTATTCAGAATGGTGAGGTCAAATTGAAGGCTCTAAAAAGGACACAAGGTCTGCTACAGGGACCTAACCAGTCGTTCAAAGAGCTCAGAGTTTTGAGAGGACCTGGGAACTTTTGGGGACTCCATAAACAAATTCTAGTGGCTCCGAAAAAATGTTATAGTCCCACTTTTTATCAGGAATATAAGCTCGAAAAGTCGTGCTCAATTTCGAGTGACCGCCACCTATCGGAAATGAACGGCAAAGCTGGAGAATTTGTGAAGAAATGCAAAGTCATTTGGCATTTTTAACTATTACAGCTGAAGGCTTTTAAATCTGTGTAAATAAATGAAAATATCTGCAGAGCTAAGGGAAGAAAATTTGTAAGCCTCTCAGGCTTTCAAATTCCTAAGCATCGCCTGACTACAAAACCTTTCCGCCTACTCCCTTCCTCAGGCTGGCAGACTTAGTTTTTTGGATTTTCAAAATGATTTTTGGTTTTAATTTAAAATTAATTGCAAATAAATTGCCTGGCAATTTATGTGTCTTATTTTGACTGCTGTTGTTGCCGCTGTTGTGGCAGCCACGCCAGCTGCAAGCAGCAGCCTCAAATTGCCAATGCATTTAATTATAAACAAATTATAATGCAAGTTGCACTCAAAACCCGAGTTTTCTTTCGCTCCGTTCGATAATCCAACTGCCGGTCATGAAATTGCGCCCCAAACTCATGCGACTTACGAGTAAAGAAAAAAAAAACCTGCAACGAAAAGCAAAGGAAAAACTGGACAATGAAAGAGCAGCAGAAACTGCAAATGGCAAATTACCTCGTCGTCTTAATTATGCTGGCATTAAAAATTATTAACAATGTTGCTGACTGACGTTGTCGACATTTTTTGCTGCCACCAACCGACCGACCAGCGAATCGAGCAACCGACAAATCGAGCGACGCAAACGATCGCCGGTTGCGTTGGACGTGGCCGGCTGTCGGCTGTCCGTTGCCGGTGGCCGCTTCACTTTTAATATCATAAATTAATCGGGAATTTATATGGCGTGCTAATAAGCAAGGGGAGGGCGAAAGAATTTCGAGCTAAGGGTGTCGGTGGGAAATTTAAGGCAGGAAGCGATCGAGAAACTATTACCGATTTTATTTATCGATTTCAAAGAGCGATAAGGCAAAAGTAATCATTTTGAGGTATTGAAAATTGTAGAGGAAGTTTCATTTGTCTTCTGTATTTAGTCCTTATCTGTTGGCTTTATCTCAAGTTTTTAAGGTATCTGAAATATTGATCGGGACTTAATTTATATTAATTTTGAGTCAACGACAAAATGTGACAGACCGATGATCGATGGTTGAATAAATTTTAAAGCCACTGAAATAATTATTTTAATTAACAGTTGACGAATATTGAAAGAGGCAAGCGTTTAAGAAAGAACGAGATTAACATTTCCTAATTCTTCGCTTCTGAGATTACGAAAATTTTTAAGGTATAAAAATCTAAACTATCATCAGACTTCAAATTGCCTTAAAAATCACCGATCTCACCTGAAGTTTTCTCTTTCTTCCATTTATTTCTGTCTCCCTCTCGTCCACTTCTTCCGCTCTCTTTGCTTTCCCCTACAGATGCTCGGAAGACTTTAAAGAGCTTGAAATCTTCTCCGAAGTCCACAAATTCGCAGCTTATTTTCCCACAACCCATCGGCTCTCTTTCTCCTTCTCTTTGATCCTCCTCCCCGCTCTTTACCTCTTCCTCTTTCCCACTCTCTCATCTGCAATTAGCATTCCAGCGAGGCGAAATTCCTTGGTCTCATAATCAACTCGCAGCACACGTAAGCCCACTAAACGATCTCATCCACGGCTCGGCTTTAATGCTTGGCAATTTCTAGGCTGACATACATAAAAAAGCCGCTGCATTTTTGCGTCTCTTGTCGTTGAGTTTTTAATAAGCAATTATTGTTTGGTCCTCTTTTGGCCAACGCAGCCAGACTTTTAACTAATTACAAACAATTTACATGCAGCGCAATTGCGAGGCGAAGCGCAGTTCCCGGCGACTGCGGGATAATCCCGCTCAAAAAATAACTTGCAACATTTAGCAGCAATTGCAGAACCGGTTGATGACACACACACACACGCACGCACACCCACAAGCAATCGAAATCCGCTTCACACGCACGTAGCAACCACCGCCGCTCATTGCGCATGCGTGGCAGGCAGCGGCAGGCAGGCGCAGGCGACAGTTCGGCTTATAATTAGTGACTTAAATTAGAGTGGTCGGTACTTTCACCAGCCGCAGGCAATCGATCTGACTGCACTCAGGCCTCCCTGGGCCGCGGCTCATTAGACGTCGGCCAGGCCGTAGCCGTCGCCACTGCCGCCGCTGGCAGCCTGGCGGGCGCTGACTCACTCAGCGGGCACCGAAAACTGTCAAATTGCGTGGCCAGCTGGTCGGTCGATTCGCCACCGCTCATAATTAGTTGTAATGTAGTTGGCCCCACGGCGGCTTCCCCTTGCCCGGCCAGCCCACCACAAACAATTGACCAGCCGTCCGGCGGTCGGCGTGTGCGGTTTTGGCCTTTATTGTGGCTTTTATTGCCACTCGACTTACTGGTCTTACCCCCAAGACAAGTCAGTTAACTGTTGGCGAGTCCATTAGAAAGAAACCCATGGGTCTTTAGGTAAGATGGAATTTTAAGAACATGGAAAAGATCTTCCGAATCTTGATTTCTTTAAGCTTGCCTAACAAAAATGGAAGGAAGTGAAAACAGATCTTTTAGAAAAATAGAAGGCCAGCTGAAAGTCTAGAAATTAGTCTAATACTTGGCCTTTTTATTTTCCTAAAAACTGTAGCTCTTTAAGTAGGAGAAACAAGAGAATTTCTTGGGATTCTTGAGAACCTTCAGCTGGAATTGCTTGAAATGTGGATAGGTCCCTCTTGGTATAATCGATTTGAGTCGATTGCATTTTTACTGTTCTCCTCTCAACTTTAAGTCCATAAAGAGTCATTAGAGTCAAGACTGAATTTTGAAATTTCATAAATTCGCAGGCTTTACATAAATTCAAATCGACTAATTGACTGACAAACTGACCGATTCGAGACTCGGGTGCGGTTTTATATCTTTGGATTGGATCGACCGGTAAATGCAATTCTGCTAGAGGAGGTTCCATTAAATTTTTTAATGAATGTAATTAACAGATTTTAAATTTTTAAATATCAACTAAAGAAAATTTTGACAGACTCGCGATCGGACGCAATTACTTCGGGGATATTGAATATAGATTACATTTTATCCGGCCGAGAATCAATTTAAGCTTTTAATGTTTGCTCGTTAAATTTTCCTATAAGACTTCTCCTTCTATTGGCCTTTTAATGTGGCAGTTGCGGCTGCCAGTCCAGCGGTCCATGGCGATCGGCGGTCGCCGCTTGGTGGAGTCGATTACTCATTTGCATGCCCGACCATAAATCGTATGCAATTTTTTTTTGTTGTTTTTCTGTCTTTAGGTGATTTTGAGTTGCTCTTGTTGTTGTTGCTGTGCTTTACATTTTTTATTAATTATTTCTTTACAACATTTTGTCATGCACTTCAATCAGCGGCAGGACCGTCGCGACTGCCAACGAGCAGGGAGTTTAAGTTTAGCAAATTTGAAACGGCCACCGTGGGGGGTTCTCTGCATTCCTTAAAGTTCCCTTAAAAAATCTATGCGACCTGAGGGATTTCAATTCTCTTAGAAGCTTAAGAAATATTTAGACAGCAGAAAAAAGGGATTCGGCTATTAAAGAACTCATTTTCTAGAGTGACAACAAAGCAATCTAATGTATGGAAAATAGGACTTTGAAATCACTGAGGATTTGAATTGATTTGAAATCTTATTACTCTGAATTCAATGCTGAATTAAACAAAGCTGTCCAATTTTATTTTTTAGGGATTTTTTGACCGCTTATCGCACGTTCTATATGCTTAGGTTTTTAACTAGAAACTTCTTCAAATTCTTGTTTTTTTAAGAACGTTTCAGTTTATACATAGAACTCTACGAATCAAAATAGAAGTTAATCTACAGTTCACGGATAAAAATCTGAAGAGTTCTTCGTGCCTCCTTCTTCCCACGAGCTTTATGGTGTTTCTGCCCGACGGATCCCAGAGAACCCCAAAGAAACCGCTAAAAAAACAAAAAGAGAACCAAACACTTCGATTTGGGTATGGGAAACGCTGGCCCGAAAATCGCCGCTGACTTCCACGGGACATGCGAATTTTTTTCGATTTTGATTTTCGATTTTGTTTCGTTTTTTTTTGTTTCGGCTTTTAATTTATGGCTGACAATTGGCAGAGAATTTTGTCCGCAGTTTTGCCAAACTGCTGCTCCGCTTGTTCTTGTTGTTGTTGTTGGTGCTTTGTGGTCATTTAAATTGGGACAACAAACAGCAGCGGGCACGACTCGAACCGCCGGCGGCTCAGCCGTTCGACTCAGTACCCAAGGAGGGGGGCCCCGGCCGGTTCGGCTGGCACATTTGCCCTTGGTAGTTGCTCCAGTTATCGCAGCGAATGCTGAAGGCGGAGGGGGCGACAGTTGACAGCCTAGCTTTGTGGCAAGATTAGACGCCGATTAGAGCGACGGGCGGCGTGTGATTTTCTCATTTACGGGGCTTTAATTAAAAGCCAAGGAATTTCTGGCCAGCTGCTCGGCCAAGGGGCGGGGACGGTAATCAGGGGCGTGGCTTAGAACTAAAGATCGGCTCAGTGGCCGCGACTCACCGACTCGGTTTTGATGTTGAGCGCCAGGACATGCAGAGAGGACGACGGCGGCGAAGCAGGCGGCGGCGGTGGTGATCCCAACTTCAGGGCAGCACCACTGACAGGAGATCGTCCAGGACTTGGGCTGATTTCGCGCAGCGGCGGACTGACGCCCACGGCGCTTTGGGAGAACGGCGAGCCACCGGGCGATTTGTTGGCATTCGTGGAGCAATTCGAGGGCACAATGGCGGCGGTGGTGCAGCTGGTCAGGGTGCTGGTCGACGAGGCGGACGAGGCTGATGATGATGAGCAGGACGATGATGATGATGACGATGATGAGGACGAGGAACTTGAACAGCCTGTTGTGGTTGTTGTTGCTGTTGTCGTGCTGTTGCTGTTGTTGGCGGTTGGCTTTGCCGTGTTGTTGTTGTTGTTGCTGGTGATGTTGTTGTTGTTGTTGCCCTCGCAAAATTCGCGCTTAACAATGTCGGCTGCGTTGTTGTTGTTGTTGTTGATGTTGATGTTTGTGGTGGTTGTGGTGGTTGTTGTTGCCGCCGTTGTTGCGGTCTGGGTAACGGGAGCCGGCAGAGCCGCCGCCTCGCAGGGCATCACCGTGCCCAGCATTTTGTTGAATTGATTTGTTGTTGTTGTTGCGGCGGTGGTTGTTGTTGTTGTTGTCGTTGCCACGTGACGCTTGTGGCAAGTGGCAGCAGCGGCAGCAGCAGCAGCGGTGGCACCAACGTCAGTCTCCTCACATCCCTCGGCCATGTCAGTGGCAGGCCAAAGGGTGCAACATGCTCGGCGCTGCAACGGAAACGCAGAGAAAACGAGTGGGGAGGTGAAATTGAGTCATAAATTGTAATTTACATGACCACGCCCCCCAACCACCGCCCCTTATTCATAATTTAGAATTTGCATTTTATCTGCCGAGCGTCGCCGAGCCACACCAGCAACAGAAAACGAGGTGGCCGCGGCGGCGGTTGCATTAATTTCATTAATTATAACGGACCCCAGCAGCAGCAACAACAACACCCAAGGACCCACAGACTTGACTTGGTGGTGCCTCGGATTGCCTGCCACTCGCTCGGTGGGCTGAGCGGCGATTGTTGCTGCTGCTGCTGGGAGAAGCGGTTGCTGCCTCCCCTGGTAATCGAAAATTTTACACCTACTCTGCATTATAATTTATATGCCATGTGGGACGAGCGATAACCACCAACTGCCCCGCCAGGAAGGCGGGGGTCCTGGTCAGGTCTGAGTTTACGACGTGACCAGGCCGAAAGTTTCTCGGCCAACCCCCAAGCGCCCACAGCAGGAGACGCTGCCCGGCACTGACCACAGACTTTCTCGTGGCTCTGCTTGTTGTTGTTTTTTGGGGTCTTTATATACACCAAGCTGACCCAGAGCATTTCCTGGGCAGACAAACCATTTGCCGGTGGGAGGGAAGAGACGGCATCGTCTGTCGGTCGAAGCGAATTGGCTTATCAATTTAAGGCGAGTTAATGTGCAGGAGGCGCCTCAAAGTAGGCAGCATAAACTTGTCAACTTACACAAAATTCCTGTGGAAATGCAAAGGCCACGGCAGGCATTGTTGCTGGTGTTGCTGCTGCTGCCCTGCCACTTAAAACTTAGGCCGATTTCAAAGCTTCTCTCAGCCGCCCAACTGCCGGCTACTCCATGACAAAATTTAACTTCCCCCCACTTCCCTCGCTCAAAAAGGAACCTTTAACTTTGTTGTTGCTGGCGCTGGAACTACCAGGCCGAAACCTGAAGTTGAAGGCGCAGCGTCGGCCAACATAAAACGGGCGTTGATTTTAATGCATAATGCAGTGTGGGCGGCGGGTGGGAGTGGCAGGCATGCAAACTATGCATGTGGCACGTTACGTTGCCGTGCGTGTATGTGTGTGTGTGTCGGTCTGATTGTCTGCAGTTGTAATAAGGCAAAGCCCATGACCAATGCAGGCCAGGACAGGCCGAGCCAGTGCACTGGGAACGAAGGCTTGCCTCACCAACAACAGCAGCAACGACGGCCCCTGCAGTCAACGAACGCACTTTTCCGGCCACAACGCCGTCATCGTCGTCGTCGACGTCGTCGTCCTGGCCAACGTCTCGCCGTCGTCGTGGTCATAATGAGGCACACAAGCAAACACACAAGGATGAGGGGCACGACGGCAAGGTGGGCGCAGTCGGCGAGTCCTGGCACCGACAAGCAACCCCATCGGCCGGCCCCAAGCCCGGTGGTCAGGCCATTGCAACTTGGCCAGCAGTTTGGGGGCTTTTTTCGGTTTGGCTTGTAGATTTTCGGCCGGCCCGGCCAGACTGTGAGAAGGCGTAATAATTAATTTTGTACGTTGCATGCGAAGGGCGGCATATGTGGCCCAGCGGCAGCAACAACGACCGCCACAAAGGCGGAGGAGGGCGAGGGCGAGGAGGCGTGGCATTCTTTCTGGGTGTGAGCTTCCGCCCGAGGCCATATGGCATATGCATAAGTAGCAAATAAAGCAAAGCAGCAGCAGCAACATGAGCCGAAATCATGGCCAGCAGCAACAACGGTAAAATATTGTATGTTCTGCCAGGCAAGTTGGCCCAAAGAGAGTCGCACGGCCAAGAAGAGATGCCAAGAGAGTAATTAGATTAGGTTGGAAGAATCTGTGAGCGAGTTGAAGTGCAATTGTCGGCCATTGTTGCTGATGGCAAATTGCATTTAGGCCGTCATTCTTTCAGCAACATGTTGTGAAAGTTGCCAGCAACATTGGCAAATTGCCAAAGAGACAAATTAAACATAATTTGCGCCTGTCCAAATTACACAGTCGCATCAACCATCAACCGGCAAGACAACATGCAATGCATCCTGTCCACCAGCAGCAGCAACTGCAGCGGAAAACCGGGCAAAAAAATCTAATCAATAACCAGCAACTGGTAGAATTTCATGTAGCACACTAAATAGCACGATTAATTATCGCCAGAGCGACTATAATTCAAATCAGAGCTCCAGCAACATCGCCCGGCCGGCCATCAGCAACATTGGCAGCCCACCACCCTCCCTGCCTTTCCTTCCAACGAGCAATCCGCATTACAAACCGGTCTAATTATACTCATTTTGTGTCCTCGTCCCGCACGGCCACATGTTGCTGGCTGGGTTGCTGGTGGGTTTGGCATGTTGCTGCTTGTGCTGGTGCCACGCTATAAATTGCAATTTCCATGCAACTTTCTATTGGCGAAAAATTTATCATTTTAAGACGCACGTTTTGTCGGCCTGTAGACGACGATGAAGACGAAGAAGTTGGCCAACAACTGACCGGGGCCAATTCGTAGTCAATATTCAAATTAATAAAATCATCAATAATTTCCCAGACCGACAGCAACAGCAACACCGGCAACACCAGCGGCCGCGGCAGCAGCAACATGTTCTACATGTTGTTGCCGAGACTTTGTTGCCTGCTTGGGTTGTTGTAATTAATAGTCAAACTAAATTGTAGCACGTTTGCCATCATTTAGCCGACCGGACAGGCCGCACGGACACCACCGAATGTGGCACAAAGCAATTTTTTGATTAAGAAAAAAAAAGAAACCGGCAATTGGGAGACCTGCGTCCGCTTTTGGCCATTAAATTGCTTATGATTTGTAATTAGCACAAAATGCATATTAAATGCCAACGGCGGCAATGACAACACCAACACCGCCGCTCCCCATCGTTGTTGTCGTTGTTGCCGCTTTCGATTCTCGTTCAAGGAAGTGAATGCGGGGCCGGCCAGACGTCCTCTTTTCCTTCTCGCCTGGCCCGGCCGCGCGTCCCTCTCGAAAAGCCATTAATGCACAAACTTTTGGCCAATAAACTTTGCAATTTTATAAAAAAAAACCCCAACAACAAAAGACCGTAAGCAAAATCAATAAAAGTGCACGGCCAGGATGGGCAGAGCCGGTAAACCGGCAGGCTGCGTTCCGGCGGACGGGCGGTTGGTCGGCTACTTTAGCCACATTAAGTCATTGGGTAGAAATTATTTATGCAACATTTATTTACGCACACACGCACAAGTAGGCAAATAACAGAATAAAAAGTTTATAATGCCCCCCACCAAGAGTTGCTCTTTGGGCTGCCCAGCCGTTTTTTCCGGTGGTGGCTAAGGGAAGACATTGAATGGGAGAGAGGGGCAGGGTGGCCCGGGGGCTTGGCGCGTGAGACTCTTGTCCGTGGGTGGTTGTGGCGAAACGTGCAATTTTCTTAAAAATTACACACGATTACACACGAGAACAGCAACAACACGAACACCAACAACGGCGCATATAATGCATCGATAAATCGGGTGGGTAATTTTGTGGGGGTAGCTTTTTGGCATGTTCCACTGATGAGCTTTAAAGTCTGAAGAAGTCGGAAGAGCTCGAAGTCCTTTGATGATGTGAAGGTAAGTGAATTCCTCAGTAGAGAGGGAAAAGTGCAGAGGGATAGGGTAAAAGGTAAGAACTTAAAGAAATTAGGATACGGTTGGTAAATGGACTCCTGGGAGGGCTTCCGAGGGAATAAGCTGTGATGCTTTTTCCATTCTTCATATCAGTTGAGTTACTTTGGGCTCACGCGTGACTCACGCCATTTAAACTAATTCGATCCGAAAGTCAATTTAGCATTCCTAAATCTTTTCTCAAAGCTTCTTCAATATAGAATTCCAGATGAGTTCTACATGACGCCAAAAGCTCTTCTCCTATAACTACCGATCTGATTTCAAGATTTCACGATCGGATTTCTTTTAATTACGTGACTCACTATGGAATCTCTATATTTCCCATTTAGTTCGCTTCTTTTTTTTTCTTATCAAATAAGCTTAGTTTCTTTTTTTTCCTATCTTCTTTTTCGGATTTTGTTCTCCGTTTTGTTTCACTCACTCACGCGTGAGTCACGAAGGTGTAATTAGCATTTACTTATTCTCTTCTTTACCTTTTAACTGACCAGACTCAATATATGTAGTTTATAGATTCGATTCCCATTGCCTCTCGAGTCGTTTTGACCTCCCCTCCCCGTCGACCCCTTAGCAAATCGCATTCAATTGTTTTCATGGCCCAGAGGAGGAAACGCATTACGACTTCCCCCACACCCCACGCCCCTCTCCTTGCTTGGTTAGTTGGCCATACAAATGAGGAAGGCTAACTGGGTGTTGTTGCTGGTGTTGTATTGTTTGGCTTTGTTGCTCTAACGTCGACGATTTTTTTTCCACTCAAATCATTAAAAAAAAAAAATAATCATAATGAAATTTGCGTGATTCAAACTGAGCACGCACTGGGCGAAGCCAACAGCAGCGACGGCAACAACGGGGACAGCGGCAACAAAGCCAGAGGCGTAGTCAATACAAGAATGAACATGTGCAATTCACACACACATACACACACACGCCCACCCCTCCCCCTAGGAGTAGTCGCATTTTGAAAAAGGAAGTCAAAGTCATGCCAGGCCAGAAAGCAACCCTTCGAGCCGAGGATGGCGTGCCGGGGTCCCTCCTACTTAACAGCCAGGCAGGCGGACGGACGTGCCACCGTCCATCCAACCGGGTAGTCCTGCCGCCGCCTGCACGTTCTCCCTGTGTATGTCCTTAATGCGCCGCGTAATGAGTTATTCGCATTTTTTATTTGCATTAAAATGGAAATGGCAATCCCCCCTCGGCAGTCGCAACCGACGGTTAACCCCTTACATTTGGCAATTTTAATTCATTTAGAAGAAGGAGAAAGAAAGAAAGGAAAATAAAAAAGCAGAAGGACTCGAAAATTGCATGTCCTGGCGCTGCAATGCCGTCCGTCTGGGGCACGAGCACAAAACATAATTTTGCTAAATTAGCGAAAAACAAAAGGAATGGAGTCCCAAACAGCAGCAGGACCCACGGAGAGGGCGGTCCGCGTCCAGCGAAAACTCCCCAATTGAGCACGCACCAAAATCATTTGCCGCCGTCGGCCGGCAGGTGGCGGGCAGGTGCTGGGCAGCGGGGAGTGGGCGGCTTTGTTCAATGACGTCTGGGCGGTGTGGGCGCGGTCATAATGAACGTCTAAATATTTGGTTGGGAAGACAGAAATCAACCCAACGACCAGCGGCCAACTAATTATAAAAATTTTTCGCAACCCCCAAGCGACGCAACGCCACCCCAACCACCCACCGACTTGGTGGCAATCCTTTTTGCGAGGGTCGGGGGGTAAGTGATTGTGTACGTGCTCATTATGGAAATTTTCATTCATTTTTGTGTGATTTTTTTGCAGAGGTTTTGCGAAATTAATGCAAATACGGCCGGCAATGTCCTGCAGCCGATCAACGGGATGAGCCTGGCGACAGCGGAGCATTTGACTCGGTTGGGATTTTTTTCGCTTGGGCTTATAATTAAAATTTGGCCACGGGGGTCGCGCTGGCGGCTGGCCGAGGGTTGCTGCTCGTCGGGGAGGATTGCAGGCATCGCTTTCCTTGTTTTTTTGGGTTGATTGCAGGCGTTGTGGTAATCGAATTTATAATCGATTAACTGCAAGGGTTTCTCCGTCCCGCACTCAACGGTCACTGCCCGTCATAAGGGTGTTTCAAGTGGGCTCCTTCGTGGTGTGAGAGTGGCTATTTAATAAGTCCTTCGGAGGGGGCAGACTGAAACTGCAGCTCTTTAATCCTGAAAGCAATTAATTCCCACAAAGCACACGTGTGAAGCTAACAAGCCTTACAGTTCATTGGTGGCGATTGGAATTAAACTGGAGGGCAGCAATAATGCAAAAGTTAGAGTTCCCCAAGGGAGGATCTTGTCAGGACTGAATGATCCAGAGCCCTCCAAGAGTCTCCATCAATTGCATTTTGATTTTGTCTTTATTTCTGCTGAGCCTTTCTAATACTTTTGAACAATTATCAACTGCCAAAACCAATCTAACGGTTGCATCGCGATAAATTAAATATGGCTGCCTAAACTGTCGATAACACGATCTTTTGGTGAAGAAGCTTGAGGCTTATTCCTTCTAATAAATTGTTTTTTTTTAATTCAAATACTTAATTTGATCTCTTTTTTTAAATCCTTTCTTTGTGATAACAAACTCATTATTCCCCTGCCGCTAAATATCTGGAAAAAGAATCATCTATCAAGCCCTCGTTCCGTTGCCCAAATAGCATTAAAAATTTCCTTGTGCCCTTGACTTTTTATAAAGGAATTCACCGATCTTAAGATGTCTACGGCTTAGTATCTCTCCTGTCTCCTGTGATCTTGCGTCTCTTGAAACTCCGACGATAGTTTCGGTGTGCTGACCCCGCAACTCGATTGACTATCGGTCCCATTTGCTAGTGAAGGTCAACTTGGCAAACAAACACTCGGCTATGAAGTCATTAGGCTGCATTCAAAGCCTCCTTTCTCGCAACAAAAAACACAAAAAAAAAAAGAGAGACAGAAACCGAAACACTGACAAGAACAAACTGGCAGTCGTCGTGGCACCAGCCGAGTGCGCAATCAATCGATCAACTGCAATTATCGATTATATTAAATGCAATTACCGTGCTTACCGCGGCCGGCTGCCGGTTGCTGGTTGCTGTTTCTGTGCGTCTAATGAGCATTGCTGGCGATTTAGCCAATGCCAATTCGATGGCTTAATGGCCCCCGGGGCGACTCAGACAGAGACAGATGGCAATTACGGCGACGAGCCGCCAACAAAGTTGCATTCAAATTGCATATTTAAAGTTATTAATACAGAAATCAAAATGCATTATAAAACTTAAGTAGGGCAAGGGAGCAAAGTTGCCCTGAGTAATTAGACGGAGTCGGCCAGCCCAACAACCAGGACAGAGCTGGGCAGAAAAAATCGACTGCATGGCGGTGACTGTACCCACTCGGCCGATTGTTTTGCTCGCTTAAATGGGCCGCTATTATTTATTTGTTATAATTATTAAGCCACATAAACAACGGCCCCGCTCTCGAAGTATGCAGCACCCACCCAGACCCGCCCCCCCGCCAACCAGCCCACCATCACCGACAATGGCTATAATTTTATATGCCTGCCAAGTCAAGCGTCCCTGCCGCCGCCCGCAGCTCAGCCTGCCCCAGCGAGTGGCCATTATGCCCGCACCTTGCCATATAAGCCCGAGGCTAGGGTCGTCATAATTATCGCAACTTGCACTTTGCTAGCATCGGGCGGAGGAGCGGACCGACAGACGTCACATGGCCCGTAGGTGGCGGCGGGACTGTACTTTCAGCCATTTTGCTGTGCAATTGTACAGTGGCTTGTGGAGGGGTGCGGCGCGGGGGTGGCTATAAATTTGCTGGCATTTTAAGCTGATTATAAGTTGGTAATCGGCTGGGTCGGTAGCCGTCCCGGTTTTCTTTAATTAAAGTGAGGTTAGAATGAGGTGACTGCCTGGGCGTTGCTTTCTTTTTGCCCTCCCTCTAAATGCAAATGTAGAAGTAGAATTTCTTTCGTTTGAGTGAAAAATGTTCTTTGATTTCAATTGAAATAAATTTCTATTAATATTTTTAATTGTCTGTTAAGTGAAAGAGCAGCGAATTCGCCACACAACGACAACCAACGAAAAGAAAGCAACGAAAACGAAACGACGGGCGAAGAGTGAAAGAGAAAATTGGAATCGTTTTATATTTGTTAATTGAGATTTGACCTGCTGATATGGCGAAAAATTAGAACAACAAACGGAGACGCTGCAGCGTCCAACGACCGGCCAACTGCAAAAACCACCAACCGCATTGACGTCGACAGCAAAAATGCCTCTTAATTTAGGAAGAAATTCTGTGAAAGTGTGTTAATTAATGAACATGAACGTGCCCGGACCCCGGGCTATGCTGTGCGGGAGGCAACTGTACTCCCAAACGGTAGGGAAATCAAAGATCGCCGGAGGGAACCAAAGGAGGACGCAGAAATGGAAAAATGGCATGTGGACTTAATGGAAAAGAATCTCTGCTTCCATAAACTTGATTGGGGACCACCGGATTGATTCAGAAATAACGAAACAATCGTATTCCTTTATGAACTCCTAAAGGTGAGAGGAACTGAACAGAACTGAATGTCAGATCTCTGATCTCTTATAGCCAGTAGTTTGTTTGGGATCAACTGTACTTATTTAGGCTTAAAAATCTGATGATTTCCTTAATTAACTAACTGCTTATGTGGGCAAATGGATTGTAAGTCAAATAAAGATCTATTCGACTTCTCCCTAACCAGTGACCATTTGCGGCAACTGTACCAACCTAAAAATCACCGATCTCGGCGCAAATGAACGCAGTTAGCATAAAAATGAGATCAATAAAGATATCCAAATAGCGAGCGCAACTGTACCATTTTTAGAGAGCAAATGAACGGGATACCGATCGATGGAGCAGGCGGCAAGAGGGAAGGAGAGGAAAAACAATTTAATTTTAATCGAGGCAGTGTCGCCTCGGGGCCTTCGAAATTTAATGCTTTTGGGCAACATTCCACAAAGCACTCGATTCGCCCAGAACCTGCCGCAACACCCAAAGGAGGCCTCGCATTGTCGCCGACACCAACGGCAACTGGCAACAGGCTACGGGCAACGGCAAATCAAATGGCACGCATGAAATAAAAATTTGAGACTCGCACCGTCGAGAGTTTTTCAATGTGCAACGCCAAGTGCCAATTAATGTAAATTACGCGCTTTGACGACGGCAACGGCGGCGGCGTGCAAACATGACACCAATAACCGCAACGATATGGCAACGCTGCTGTTGCCGCCGGCCGTGGCGAAGGGGCGTCAACGGCGGACGGATCGACAGACACCGCGCATGCGTAAGCCCGACGCGCAGTGTTGTTTTGAAAGTAACCAACGCCTGCAACAAATTAGACGCATAGTAAAAAATTATTAAATGCGCCAATTTGTTGGCCCGTCAGTTGTGCGCGAACCCGGAGCCGAGTGGCTGGCTCGGTGTCGAATGCGCAGGTAGTACAGTTGCCTCATTAGCCGGCCGCGTCGCTCCCGCCCTCTGCCTCTTCGGGGGCTCATGCATAAATGCATGAAGCTGCCGCCGGAGTGTCAGTCGGTCGGTCGGCTGCCCTCGGCAACATTTTGGCGACTGATCGTTGAGCGATTTATGCGCATGCGCGACAGTTTTAGGCCAGGCCAACTTTCTAATAGCCACGCACACACACGCGCACGCACAATGGCGCAGCGATTTTTGGGCCAGCGCCTCACCTCGCCTGGCTGGCTAATCAAAAAGGTCAACACGCGTGGCTTCCCTTCTGCGTCTTCTGGTTTTTCTATTTAAATGAGTCTAAATTACAGCTCATTGAAACATATTGAGCCATTCGATTGATCGACTGATTGCCCTCCACGGCGACTCAATAACAAAACGTAAATTAATAAAAATCACAGACGGAAAAAATAAATAAAATAACCTAAAAATTTATGCGACAATAATTGAAGGCGGCCTAAAAATAAAAAGTAATTGGAAAAAACACAAAAATCAAAGCTCCCTCGGGCAAGCCACCACAAATCAGGGCCAAATTAATCAACTTTTAATGAAAGTCATTTGAATGTGTTAATTTTTCTCGTGGTGGTTGCTCGGCGGCACCGCCGGGCGGCACGTGATGCTCAGATTTGTGGTGCTGGGCATGGAAGTCATCGCCGCATCACCGCCAATTGAACGAGCTCATTAAGAGCGGCGTACCCATAAATTGATTGGTTCCAAGCGGGTCCCAGAGGGGCGAGAGCCTCTACGAAAATTAGAATATATGAATATATGAGTTTCGAAAAGTAATTGAGAATTGCCGGCGATTGAAGGGAATTCTCTGTGGGTCATTCTGAGGGCTCTCAAATCACTTGAGCGGGAAGTTCAGAAGCACAATTATCGGGGCGGCCGTTCATCGGAAGTTCAGTGAAGAAGTTCTTAAGATTTTTATGTGGGCCAAGAACAAAACTTAATTGGCGACTAAGCGCTGATCCGTTCAGGCTCAAATTATTGTGGAGAACCTCCCCCGGGGGACAGTGATTTGTGTGCTCTTCAGTTCAGTAGTTTTCCGCCCACCAAAGACGATCCATCGATCTTCTTTTCTCGGTCATTTAAGAATGTCTTCTGTGCTCTCCTCCGGCCGCTGGTTGCGCTTTTCAATTTGAATTGCGTTGCTCGCGCGTCACAAATGACGCAATGAGCGCGGGCAATCGAAGCAAAGCAAATGACGATGGCCGTCCGGCAATAATGCCAATTAATAACCAACAACAACGGCAACAAACACACATACACATTTATTAATAATAAGTAAAAAATAATTTACCCAATTAACGGCGACAACATTCCGATTTTGCTTCTCCAAACAGCCAATGGGAGACGCCAAATGCGTCGACTTCATTGGAGCGAATCAGAATTTCTGTTGTCGTTGTTTTGTTGCTGCTGCTGCCGCTGTTGTTGCTGTTGTTGTGATTGAATTTGTGCCGCTAAACGGCAATTGAAATTGAAATACCCCCGCCAGTTTGACAGATTTAATTATTGGGGAGCAAAACTCGCGACTCGATTCGAGCCACGACAAATCCGAGAAACCACATCGCATAATGAGACCGCCGTCCCTCCGTCTTCGGATCCAAATTCTATATGGCTGTATATATGCATTTGTTTATTTGGACTTCAAGCGCGGATATTTTTTCCATCGAGGGGCCGCTCATAAATTACATCAAGATTTCTATGCTCCACATTTGTTTTCCTTGCCCGCAGTGGGGGAGGGGGCGGCAGTTTTCTTATCCAAATTTATTGGCTGCTTATCGGTTTTGGGGGTTTGCCAGTAAAAAGCCCACAAATGGGTAAATCGGACAGATTCTCAGGCTCAGAAAAAAAAGAAAATTTAAGACTACAAATCGTTGGGATGAATGAAGCTTTTGGTCTCCATAAGTTCCGTGTCACGCGTGAGTTTTAAAACATTCTTCACTAGCTCAATTCATAAACTTTCAGCATTTTATTTGTTTCCTTAACAACCTTGAGAATTCCTAGGTAACTACAAAATTGAGTTGCCCAAGCTCCTTTAAGGTTTCAAAATTCCTTAGTTACGTCCTTCTGCTTACGTGTCACGCGTGAGTGTCTTAAGATCTTTCTATCTCTTCCTCTTAAGGTCTCTTCTTATGTTCGAAACTTAATTAAATTCCTTGCACGTGATTCACGTGAGGCAATGCAAATACAGTTCGCGTGATCGTGACCGATACCATCAACTGTCACGCTATCGTTCGACTGGCTGCGTTCTGCCTCCGTTTCTGCTGATTGCGGGCCGGTCAAGCGCCAACTTAACCGCAATTAAAAGCCCCAAAATCAAGGAAAAACCGAAAACTAATCTCCACATGCCAAAATTCTGGCCAGGCAGGCGAGCGTTTTTACCGTTTCATTCTCACATCGGCACACGCACGTCAGACACGACTATCGGCCGATATCGAGCAAGCTAAAAAATTGCGGCTCATTTGGGCTCATAAATTGCCCAGCCACCAGCGGCGCCCGCTGCCCCGACGACGGCTGTCGGTCGGTCTGTCGGCCAATAAAACGCCAAATTCCGCGCACTCAACTCCGCGTATCGCATACCAAAACGGCGTGGGGATTTATTTTATTTCTCTCTCGCTGAATTCGCGCAAATCGAAGTGGCCAATTGTCTATTCGGATTATCGGCTAATGAAAAGTCGTTTCGCTTGAGTGGCCGTTTCGTAGTTTTGAGCTTTTGTTTGCCTTTGTTGACTTACCTTTTGCCGTGTGTGGCGTCCGGAGGAGATGGGCCGCTTCTTGGTGGTTTGCTTCTGAAAGAGAAAAGCACACAAAACTCCCATCAGTCACTGGAGGAATAACAACACGCCCCGCCCCCTTCCCAGCTGCTCCGCCTCCTCCCGCGACCGCAGCCAAGTTCATTCATAAAACGACCAACGACGACGACAAACAGCTGAGCTCCATGAATGGAGGAGAGGCGCGTGGCGTGTGGCGAGCTTTTTTTTGCCGCTTGACTGACTGGCGATGACGATGACGGCGCCGGCGTCTGTGTGTGTGTGTTGTTGTCGACAAGATTGCCAAGATTTTTATCACAGGCACACACACCACACACACCCAAAAGCCGCGGCCTCAAAGTACCAGCAGCGCAGCAAGCGGAGGTCGTCGGTTGTTTTTCTTGCCGCGGTGGCTGCGTGACGTCACGTGCTTGGCCTGGTGACGAAGATGCCGCGCAAAAAACACACACACAGCGAGCGCAAGAAAAAAGTGACGGCCAACTTGCCGCCGCCTTATGAAGTTGTAAACGCGCCGAGCCGTTGCTAGCCAACTGCCGACGTGTCTAGATGTTGGCCAAGACGGCCGAGCAACAGGCTTCTCCTCTGCGGCGGCTGCTGCTCAACTTAGCAGGCGTTCAGCAGGCAGTCGAAAGTCGACCGAGGCTCAGATTGAATGGGGTGAGGGTCGGAGTCAAGTGGCCATTTAAACACCCACAACACCCGCCCATCAGAGCCGGACAGTTGGGCAGCCGGGCAGACGGACAAAGTCTATTAAAAACGCCCACTGAACGAGACCAAATTACAGACACTTGGCCCGCAGAATTGGCCAAAAGGCGGTGCCCAGAAAAAAGCATAAAAACCACAAAGGCAGAGAAGTTCAAGTGTTCACCCACACCTGCTGGCTGTCCTTTGCTGCGAGCCGAGGACTCACCTTCCCCCCACAAAAATTCGGCAAGAAATTCGCCGGGGGGTGGCGTGGGCAGGGAAGCAGTCTCAAATTTGTTGCCAGCTCACAATTTTTCCTTTCGGGCCGCTCAACAGGTTGTTTTGTCGTCAGGAAAGTTCCCTTTCAAAGTGGCCGCCGTCTGCCCAACCGTCCATATGTCCGCCGTCCGTCTGTCCCTTGAACGAGCTCATAAAACGATTTTCCTTTTCGTTGCTTGGGCTCTTTTTTTCTCCCTCTGCTGCTGCTGCTGCAGGGTGTTGATGTCGTCCGACCGCCGTGGCTGTCCCGTTTGCCAACCCAACGGCCGTCGTCTGTGTGATTGTGTGTCCCTTTTTGTGAGTCCTGTTGGCGTGCGCCCCAAGTTGCTCTTTAGTTTTCAATTTTTTGCCTTTTTAACAGCAACAACAACAACAACAAACACCCCGCCCCGCCTCGGCAGCCCATGAGCTTTTGTAGTAGAACTTTGGGTGTCGTTGCCTTTGATGGGAGCCAAGCCACGCAGACCTCGACCTACGATGACTACTGACTCTGACTCTGCCGCTGCTGCTGCTGCTCATTTTGATTAAGTGCAGAACAATTAAGGCTCCTGCTTGCCGTTGTTTATGTAGTTAATCGTGGCCCCCTGTCCCCCGATGCCCAGCTCTCCCAAAAAAAAAAAACCAGGAAAATAAAGTGGCCCACAAAGAGACGAAGGAGCGGGTTCCTTGGCGGTTTGGGTGATTCGGTGTGAACCGGCACGGGTTGCCGTCGTTGACACGGGTCGCCCGGGCCCAGATGACAAATGGGAGGCAACAAAAACACCAAACACAAAGCAGGCAAATCATTGTTAGAGATATTGGGCCGTTTAAGGTTTGGCCATAAGGAAATTGGCTGTGGAAATGAGGAACAGATTGAAGGGAACGAAATGGTAAAGCCTCCTAAGCGATTATCAAAGTAAAAGAATTGAATCATCATACTAAATATTATAAAGAAAGCAGTCTGAAGATCGTCGTGGAGGACCGATTACTTAAAGATCGAAGAACAAACTTCAGGAAGGCTTAGAGATCTCAAGCGATCAGGTTTGCCGTTTGGAAGGATAAAAGTTTGCTGAACGCTAAGTTCCCTGAGAGAGAGAGAGAGAGCGACTAGAACTCAATCAATTCTCTAGTTTCTTCTTTCTAAACTAGATTCCCTTACCCATAAATAAGGTACAAGGATCCTCTTCACTGCTCCCAAAGCCGCGAGCCTCAAACAATTTGCCTGCCTTAAATCTGCTTATGAATGGCATTTTCAACTGTCTGCAGCCCTCGGCAGGCGCTGCCCCAGAGAATGTAAGCCAGCTCATCGCCATTAACCAAAAGTGCCGAATAATTCACACTCTGCCCACCCCAGCGCCCTCCTTACACTTTGGCCGGCTTCTTAGCCGTTTGAGCCATAAAAATCCAACACCTGCTTCACAGGCCGCCTCCAAACAAACCCCGGCAGGCCCTCGAACCCCCGAAAGAACGGGAAAAAAAGCAGCAAAAATTCCAAGCAACAAACTTAAACCGCAAACACAAAGTAAACCAAAACATTTCTGAGCTCCAGCCCCCATCAGCCCTGACCTGGGGCAGCCCCCGGCCCGAAACCGACGGCGATGAGCTGCAAATGCCGTAAAAACACTTTACGGAATTTCTCAACGCCTGGTGCGGCCGGGGAGGGGCAACGAATCCACCCCCATAACCGAGAGAGAGAGGGAGAAAAAAAATGGGAAAGGACCGGTAAAGTCGGTGGAAAGTCAAATCGGCCAAGTGCCGACGGCAAAAGAGATTTGCCCAAAAAATCTTTAAAAACATTTAACGGATTTGGCAGACGGTCACCCCGTGAAATGGACTCCGGCGCCGGCCGCCGGCAGTGGGGGGCAATGTTTTAATTTTACAAGCATTAAGCCGCCCTTGCCCCTCCCCCAGCGGGTGCTCTTAGCCCGCAAAGTGTTGACATTAAAATAATAATTTTAATTGCCTCAAATAACACAAAGTCCGTGGCGAGGACGGCCGGCCGCTCCGGCAACTTTGACCCTCATGTGTGTGTGTTTGGGGTAAAAAGGTCCAGCAGTGGGCGTCTTTTAGGGGGGTCAATTCAAACACACAAAGGGTAATTAACATTTTTCTTGCCCAGCCCCAAAAAGGCCAAAAGGAGCCACCAGCTACGGACGACTTGTCCGGCGGACGAAAGTATAAAAAAACCGAGAGAGAAAAAAAATAATGCAAGGCCACATTAGGTGGGCACTTTTTGCGGTTTTTGCATTTGGTTAACTTGGCCGAGGATAAGCCCCAGAAAAAGGACGGCGGACGTTGGCAGGAGGGGCGGGCTCGCCACCTTTCAACACCTTCAACGGGGCGTGAATTAAGTGCTCGAGATTTTCTCCACTTAATACAACAAATTCTGTATTTTTTAGTATTTTTTTTCGGTATTTTTTTCGTCGCCTTGTTGCCTTTCGTGGCTTGGCTTTCTTGCAGTTAATTGCGCAATTAACTGGGCCCCCGTCGTTCAGACCGCCGGACCATCTGGTCGGCAACTCATTAACTTCAGTGGGAGTGGCAGCCACCATCTGGAGAGGTTCTACTTCCTCCAGCCGAAATGAAGAGACACTTTTTCAATTGCATTCAATTGAACAGGCATTGGAATTGCTGCTTCGATGGGACAAATGGACAAATCGCGTGATGGAATTGGATGAGGGAACGGCAAGGGGATTGCTTAGAAATTTGGGAAGTTAATGGATGGGAGGTGATATCTCTACGAGCTAATAAAGCTACTTAGAGGGCTGAGTCTTAATTTCGTGACACGACTCTTGCAGTTTCTCAAAAAGCCGACGGAGAATAAATTTGGACGAGGCTTAAAAAAGACGACTGAGAATAATTTTGGTAGAGGATTGAAGAGTCTTATTTGCTTCCTTTCAAAATATCTTTTGGGTCTTTTAATATCTACAATTCTGTATCATTTCGTGACACGAATGTCACGGTTGCCTAAAGCGTAAAGATAATTTCTTGTGGCACGTTTTTGCCAAATTCGATGTCACTTCTTAAAACAGTTTTATTTGCTGTGCCAAGGATTATTTTGCGGGCTGTATATTTTCTCCAATCTCTCTGCTTAAAACCCTATAACTTCCCTTAGTTTCCCCATCTGCTTTTCTGAAAGCGTAAGGGGAGCCAAGTTCTGTTAAATTTTTCCCAACTTGCCCCCCGTAGAAACAAATACAAACATCAATCATTTAGAGAAACAGTCCCAAGAATTACAACTACCCTCCCACACACACAGAACAATGTCCCCTCGAAACGACTACCCCTTCTCCAGATATCAAACAATTGCCGTCGGTTTTCTCATGCACGCAATGCACTCAAATTTTGTTTTTTTCGGGACGTAGAACAAAATACAGAAATACTAAAACTTTAATTGCTAATTGAGTAAACACTTTCGGTCACTTGGACACCGATACGCACACACACACACACAAGCACACATATGTATTTATACGATATATAGAAAGATATAGAGGCAGAAATTAATTATCGTTTCATGTTTGGATGAGTGGAAATTCACGTTGGAAATGAAAATGAAAACGCAAAGCATAAATTGTTTAATTGCTAATTAAGAAAAAGAACCAAACGACACACACACAGAAAACGTCAAGCGAACGAGAGAAAAATACCAAAAAAAAATACCAAACTTAATGAATTAGAACGCGAATCGAAAGCGGTTCGCTTGAGTTTTGTGTCCAGTTGTCGTGTGACAATTCGCATTAATTACACGAAATGTTACCCCCCGCCCAGCCCACACAGACCCTCCGATGGTCTCGACCGAAATTAGCGGTAATAACTGAAGAAAAAGCTATAAAATTTCGCGTAATTACAAAACGCGAGTGGGTTAAGTTCACGTACACGAAGAAGGCGAGTCGATCGGAAAGGCATTTCCAGAGGGGGAAAGGGTAAGCCAGAGGGGTAAAATGAGTAATTGTTTGAGAAGGAATGCCGAAAGGGGGAAGAGGTTCTTTGTTGACTTCAGTGGTGGAAGCCTTCTTTCAAAATTTTAAAGAAATTTAGAGCCCTCAAGAACTTTATTGGCTTTCGAAATGTTTTCAATGAATAGGGAAAAATAGGGTAAAATATAAAGCTACCTTAAGAGACGTGGAAAGTGAGATCGTTTTCGGGGGTAAGAAGAGAAAAGAGCTTAAAAACTTAGAAGATTAAAGAGACCGCAAGCCGCAAAAGAGAACTCAAGAATTTAAGAGAAACAAGAATTAAAGATTAGATAAAATACCGATAAAGGAAGAATCGAAGACTTATGAAGAAGACGTAGCTTGAAGATATATTGACATCGATAAGAGCCTTTGATTGCCTCGTTTCAAGGGGCCAATTGTGGGTTGCTGAGAGAAGAAACTTAAAATACTTTCTACCCTGGAAGTGGGTTTGATATTTTGATTTACGAATTCTTATCATTCCCAAAGGACTATCAGTATGAATGAACTAAACACAAAAGCCAAACTATTCCGGAAAATACTACCGAAGTATATAAATCCCGAATTTCGACCTCTCGTTTCTTTAAAGCTCTCACCCCAGCGTCGTGCTTGATCGTGTCACGCTGCCATCGCTGATCGCTCCCGTATCATCGCCAGCAGCTGCTGCCTCAACATTTCTCACTTTGCGTGTCGCAGAAGCGGGCCGCCGGTTAGGCCCCCGGGCCCCGAACTGGTGGTGGTCGGTCGGTCATTTTGGTCCCGCTCGGCGCTGCTGCTGCTGCGTGGCCGCTGCCTCATTTCATTTGGACACTTGTGACATTTTCTTAATTGAAATGATGCGCGTTCGTTGATAAAAATTCGTTGTCGTTTGTCTCTTTTCCACCCACGCACACACCATGTCCAACGCGAGTGTGTGTGTGTTGATTATAACTGTACATTATTGTTCATTATTAAATGAGCCATTGCGGCCCCCACCCCGCGGTAGACCGGCCTAGCGAAATGTCATTTAGGAATTTTTTTCTCGAGTGGGTCGCCCGCCCGACGTTTCCTGGTCGCGCGTCGGCCCACATAAAACTCCAGGCGAAGTGGCACGCCCCCAGCGCCCATCTCGCTGCGACGGCTCTCGACGAATGTGTAATTTTCTTCTTTTGCAAATTGGCCAAGAGTCCCAAACATCAAACGGCCAAATGCGCGCAGCAGCCAGCGAACAAAAATCCTTTCAAGATGCCATTTCCGTGCTGCGCCCCCCGCCCCGGCAGTGCCGCCTCGATGGCTTTTTATGGCCTACCGTTATGATTATTTTAATTAGCTTTTAATTAGACAACCGCAGTGGCCCGCCAGGTTGGGCGGTCGATTCGGGCAATTTAAGTTGCAGCTGCGGCACCGCCACCCACCCACCTGCCGCACGCACTCGCCCCCCTTTCGATTGGCGTTACTTTTTTGCCATCTTTCGCCGGCGCTGCCTTTGCTTTGGCTGTTTTTACGATTTGCCTACTTAAAGTGACAACGGCGACGGCGAGGAAGGCGGCGTCGGCACCTCATCATCCAGCTCATCAAACCGCCTCCCCCGGCCGGCCAGCCCCCCGGGCGCCGTTACTGACCATTCGGCCGAAGCGGCCTTTTTGGTTATTTTTAATGCCGAGACGCCCGGCCGCCGCCCACCCCGTCCGGCTGTCCGCCGGCGTTGCAGTTTTATGCGTTCGTCATCCGTTTGTCATAAAAAAACAGCAACAACTACGATCCGCGCGCTCCCCTCACCAACCCACTGATGGTAATTGCTCAACATCCCCGGCAACAATTTGGAAAATTTTAATTTAATAAACGAAGAAAATTTGTATTTTTTTTGCGCAAAATTGCAGTTAATGGATTTTTGTGATCCGCCAAAGTAAATGAAAAATCTACTAAAATAATGAAAATACTTGCAAGAGAAAATTAATTTTAATTTATAGTCTACAAAAGTCTCCTCGAATTACTCAAACTGGAAAATTCTCTATGTGCGCTTTAAAAATTCCGTCTCTCTTAAAATCCCAACAAATTTTCGGTTTTAATTGATTGATAGTCCATTCATTTCAATTGAATAAAATCAAAGCTCACGGAGAGGGGAGAGGAACGCAAGGAAACAAAAACCGTCGGGTTTTCTAAACTTCCGAAGGGAACCCTTAAAATCAAGGCAGAGTCAATGAATAGAAAAATTCAGCAGTTAGGCAGTTTCGAGAGTGCATGGAGGGTAATTTTCGGGGACCGCAAGTCGATGCGTCAAGTCAGTTGAAAGAAGGGCGAATTGTTGGATGAGAATTATTTAAATTTTAACGAAAAGAAATCTCCAACATTCAATTAGGATATAGAAAATATAAAGCCAGTTTATAAAATCTCAGCATGATTAGAAATTTGTTTGGGGATTTGTGACGGAAAATAAAATATGGAAGTTTAAGTGTAAAATTCTCAAAATAAAATAGATTAATATAGTTTTATATAAGGCTCAGATCCTTAAAAGAAATAGGCAGTCTCCTCCACCAAATTTGAATTACGAAATGTGCTCAGGTAGTGAGATCCATGAAATCCTCGTTTCCGGCATTCCCAGTTTAGCAGTTTATTAATGTAATTAAATTAAATTCCTATGATAATCAAATATGGAGAACCGGATTGTGTTTATATAACGAGAAAATTAAAAAAAGATGGGCAAAAGAAAGTCTCATTAGCAATAATAATTCGAACGCAAATAATCGATTGCATGAAAACTAAAAGCGGGTTAGAATTTTTAAATATTTCAGTGCCAATGAGGTGAATTAATTTAATTAGAAGCCAACTACTTATCAGGAATTTTACATAAGCTCTAATGGAAACACTTTAAAGACCATAAATTTCACATAGAAATAAAATTATTACAATAAATTTAAATACATAATTTTAAATTATAAAAAAAATATTCCAAATTTCTCTTTAAAGTTTTTCAAGACCTAAATTTTTAAGGCATTTTTCTTGCTGTTCCGGAGTATTTTTCTGGACGACCTTGGCCGGTTTCTTGGCATTTGCCTAAGAACTCAACCCTTTTTCAAATGGCATTGCAATAAATACAAAATGCCCCCGACTGCGCCCCCTTTGAGGTACAATAAAATAATAAATTGTGCATAAATTTTATTCGCTATATTTCTGCTATCGACAGATGCCCCGATCGGGGAGACTCCGAAGTCGCCGTAGTCGTGGTGCGATGACTTCTAATTGCCCCGATGGGCCGACGCGTGGAAAACAAGTTCCTAGACTAAGTGGCTGGGCTCCATGACGGACTCGTAAGTAAGCTTAAATTCTGTATTAATTTGCAATTAATGCAGCTAATTATATTTAATTAAATGAACGAAACGAAACGGACAAACAATGCGCCGCCTCTCAAAACTCGGGCTATAATTTCCCATATCAAAATCCCCCCGCTGCGGCCAGGGGAGGGCAAGGGAAAAGCTTAGAATTTTCATTGTTGCTGTGGTTGTTGGTGTTCGTGTAAATTGCGCACCGACCATTGTGGCGGGGACCCCCGCTCCCCGGCACCCTTGAGATACATTTACGAAAAAATGGAATTGTGCAAAAAAAAAGTGTTCATTTCATTGAAATGCCAATTGTAATTTTTGTTTAGTGTGTTTACGGGGCTTCTGGGGGGCATTATCATCTATTACCCGGCCTGGTGGCACATTAAACTATTTATTTCGTACAGAGAGCGGAGAGACCGATCGAGCCCGTGGCACCGGCCAGGGTTCGAAAACATTTGGCGACGCGGCTGCCGCTCATTGTTGCAAATTGTCGGCTGGGGCGGCTGTTTAACTATCATCTGCTGTCTTTTTTTAGGTTAGTTTATTATAATTTATGGTATTTACTTTTATTATTAGATGCTCGCAATAGCCACACCGCCAACAACAACGGCAACAACGCGAGGCGTAGTAAAAATTCCCATCGCAATTGGCGGGCCGATCGCCGAACCAGCCGATCAGTCAGTCGGCCGGCTAATTCGAAATTGAAGTTATTAGCGGGTCTTTATAAATCGAGATAATTTAGCATAAAATTCAAATAAATATTCGTTTCGGCTGCGCTGTGCGTAAGCGTGTCAAGGTCAAAATTATTATTTCGAAAAAAGCCCACAAAATGCAATTGCATTTTTAGTTTGTTTTTTTCGCAATCGGCTAATTGATTGGGAATTTAATGAGAGAATTAATGTATCTTTTATTGGCGATTTCGATATTTGTAGAGCATGAAAGATCGATCAATTTGCAAGATATGACAAGTTTATTAAACACGAAAAAGGATTGAAGGGAAATTTTATTAAAGCTCTCTAGAGTTCACCTGAGATTGCCAACAAAATCAATCGACTTAGGGTGCTAATTTTTCGGAACTTAAGGAACTTATTGAGCACTTCAAAAATCCTCTAGATAATGGCTTAGAATGGTTTAATTTATTTCTTTATGAAGGCAGAAAGTTAGGGAGGTAGAAAATATTCTTTAAGCAGGGTGAACGAATTTTTATGAATCCTGAAAATTTATCTTTCATTTATTTTCACATTTCGAATTTTACAATTGTTTTATTCCTTGAGGGCACTTAAAATCATTTCATATTATATCATAATCGAAGATACCGATTCTTTCAAGGTAAAGATCCTAGAGCTGCTAAAGGATTTATTTCAAAATTTAAAAAGTTCTTAATTTTTCAAACTTTTCTTTACGATCTCAGAAACACAACTCCTAATAAATGAACTCTCTTCCTTAATTCTTCTTAGCCGAAATTCCTTAAATTCCTTAAATACTCAAACACTTTCTAGTATTCCCGAAAGAAGTTTAGCAAAGGAGCTTTAATATTTACCGTTTGGCTGATGAAATGGTTTTTATAGATCTTTAAAATTTTAGGCTTTTCTTAACACTTTATCACTTTGCCGCGTGGATTGTAAATCCTTGTAATTCTGAGAATTCTTGTTATAAAGATTCTTGGATTCTTTTCATTTTCTCTCATGGGAATGGCACTTTCATTGCGTTGAGCACTTGACACGACTTAAGGCAAAAGTTAGCAGGACTTTGAAGAGTTTTGTTGGTTGTTGTTTGTTATTTTTTTACTGGGAACTCTCAACACGTCACGCTGGCAAAGTTTGAGGAGAGAATCTCAGGAAACCCCTGCGATGACACGCGACGAGATTGAAACACACGCGGAACGATCGGCGACCGGTGGATCGGATCAACCGATCGGTGGTTTTTAATGGAGCGCGGGATTTTCTGGTGGTTCCTTCAGAGCGGCAGCTGCCCTTGTTGTTGTTGCTGGCGGCGGCACACGCCGGCTTAGGAATGCACACACCACGCGAGCGGTTACGGATTGCCTGCCAGTGTGTGTGAGTGGGTGAGTAAGTCTGCGCGTGTGTGTGTGTTGGTGTGTGGTTGCCTGCGAGCGTGTGTGTATCGTGAGCGCCTCGTGCGTGAGACTGACTCGATGTAGCGACCGTGCGTGTGTGTACGAACAGGCGCAACGTCGTCCACAGACTGAATGAACGTTGTGGCGCACAAACGGCGCTTGGACCCCCAACAATCATCAACATAAGTAGCAGGCAACAGCAACAGCAACAACAACAGAACAGCAACGACGACCCAAAGCAACCACAGCGACGACTACGGCAACGGCAACGACGGCAACGACGACGACGACGACGAGGCGAATGCAACTTACGACAAACACGAGCAAACAAAACTGTTTTTGCCGAAGCAGCCGAAGCCGCAGCCGCAAAGCTCAGGAGGAGTGAGCGAGCGAGCAGATGGCGAGCCCGCAGCAGCGGTTATTGCTGCCGACGCCGCCGCTGGCAGAGCAACGAATCCAGCGATTGGGCCAGCCAAAGCCCGCGAGAGAGCGAGAGAGAGCCAACGAGCGGGCGTCCACAGAGAGCGACGGTGGCGGCGGGCGGGCGTCGCTGCTGCTGCGCAGGAGTAGAGCTTCAAAATTCATTACTTGCAGTCTGTCCGTTGGCCGGTGCGCTGGTTCGGTTAAAATAAAAATAATGACGTCATTAAGCTCACAAATGAGCGCTGCACTGAGACGTGGGCAGCAGCAGCGCAGCGGCAGCATACCAACGCCGGCAGAGCTTATAACTGTTATTCCCTCGGCCGTAGGAGAAGTCGACTCAACGACACTCAACGAAACCTGACGGAGAGCAAAGCCCGAGTCACTCCGCTGAGTGCGAAAGGGAATACCAGCGAGAGTGAGCGAGAGCGCGATACCCCGAGTGGGTAGTTGTAAAGAGGGAAGGGGTGGGGGAGCACTTGGACCAAAATTGAGCGTAATTTCTGCTGTTTACGGTTAATTTTATGGCAACTGTGGGGGTGGCCAGTTCGACTCTGTGACAGAGGAATTTTCGGCATTTTTGTGGCCATCAAAGTCTACGGATGCGGCGGAGGGAGCAAAATTCCTTCAGGCAGAGAAATCGAATATCACAGTTTTCGTCTTGGGGGATTTCTGGTGATTAGGAAGCTCCTCTAAGCGTGACTTTGAAAATCGTTCAGATGAAAGGAAGGGAAATTTTAGTTACATAGTTAATAGTTAATAATTATGTTATTTAATTATTAATTAGAAGTCTTAGGATATTCTGACCACTTCAAATTAATCTGAATTAACACAGAAGGGGTCAGAGGATTATATAAAATTTTAGATATTTCTTTGAACAATTTTTAAGATTCATCAATCCCAGAGATCTTGAAATATATAAGAATCCGATCTGGGGGAATAAAGAATTTTTATATATATTCCTTATGTTTAGGAGAAGAATTCTTCGAGTCGATAAGAAGATCAACAAAATTAAAAAATCCTTAAGTCTTGAATTCTTAAAATTAGAAAAAGCTGTACGACTTCATATCGGAGGAATCCGAAAGGATTCTCTTGTCTATGATTTAGGGTCTTCAGAATCCAAGGGACTCAAATGACCGCAATTCTAGAGATAAATCCCTGAAAACTGAGATCTTTTTGGTGCTTGGATCTTAACTCACAAAAATCTTAAGTGTTTCCCACGATTTCCCTAAATTAATAATCGGAACAGTTGCGTTGTCAATGAGAACAATCGGATTTGAGGAATAACAAAAACTTTCTGGTCCGGAAATCTTTGGCGGGTCAACATAATCCGCCCCCTTACCCCAACCCTCCCACCGTCGGCTTTCCCCAAAGCCGAAAAGTGCCAATAAATATGGCCAACTTCGCTGGCCTGCCCAGCCAGCCTGGCCAAGCTGCTG
>JBAMCP010000095.1:0-17267 GCA_037075105.1 Lissocephala sabroskyi | reverse complement strand
CAACCCATCGCCTCTCATTATCGTCGCCATCGCGGGTCTCGGAAACTCGTTCGCGGATTCAACTCACGCCCATAAATTTTTCTGTTTATTTAATTTCCAATTCATTTGCGCCACACCAAAATGGAAATAATATTTACACTCAAGATTCGATTTATTTGATGATCAAAACTCCAGGTCGCCTGAAAGATCAAGAAGCTAATTTAAGGCACGAGTTTAAGACCCCAAAGATCTGCTCTGAAAATACCTTCCTTCCCTTCCATCTACTCATCTAATGTAATCTGTACCTTTTTTATTGAAGCCTTTCTTTGTTTGATTAGAAAGTCCCTCCGATTTGTAACCATACCGATTTCATTAGACTCTGATCTTTTGGACTTGACTGTACCCTCCGCTTAACCTTGTTCTTTTCTTCTTTCTTATGCTGAAATTGATATTTTTCAAGTACCGTTCTTTTAGTTTGAGAATCCTAAAAATGAAAGAATTCTTTCACCTAAAATATCTTCTCAAATTTACATTTTTTTTGGTCTCTAAAAATATTTAAAATTAAAATCCTTCGCTTAATGTTTGGTTAGCCTAAAATCTTTCCTTTTCCATCCTTTTTCCAATTTCATCTCTTAGCTCTTAGACCGATCTTCTCTGTGTTTCACATCTGCCCACCTCCTCCGCATCTGCCCAATAATAAGTCGAACTTATCTAATGAAATAAAAAAGTCACGGCGCCTGGAATCGCCGCCACCTCAACTGCTCATCCGCCCGTCTGCTCGTTCAGCTGCTACGTCGGCCCAGGGCCGCCCAGGGCCTTGGGACTCCTAAGCACCCAAGAATCACACCATCGTATGTGGCATCTTATGTGGTAGTTTCGTAATATCGTAAAGTATTTTTTAATTGAACGCGCCACCTCCACCAGCCGCACAGGCCCCCAGGATCACACAGCTCGTTTGGCGCTCTCGGCCACGCGCGAGCCGCAGAAAATCTAAGCCTGGCCAAGAGTTCTTCGTAGTTGGTAACTAGGAGAGTTGGTAAGCGAGCCATTTAAAGGTTGGTGAGGCCTCGAGTGGGCTTCGTTTATGAGTCACTTCCTTTTGTGGGGCTGACCGACCAGACGACTGCGGTGATTTATGGGTTGCCAGCTGACCGCCTCCCAAAAAAACGAAACAGGAACAACAAAAGGCATAAAATTAGCTCTAATTATGACGATCAGTCGGGCTGGGCTGGTTGGCAATTAAAGTGCAACCGAAACAACAACAATAAACGCATAAATCAATTAAAGATTTATGAGTCTCGCGCAACCCAAAAACTCGCTAAAATCGCTAAAATTTTCTATGCGCTCGACGAGGGATTTTTGCATAACCCTTGGCGGGTCCCGCGTCTCTCGGCCAGCTCATTGAATCGCGATCCAGCAGCGACCCAAAGCATTCATTCATCCCAAGAAGTTGCGCCTACCAACTTAACCTGTTCCCCAGACTCCTCACGACTTTATAATTAGGCACCTCAGATGTTGCTGTTGTTGGTGGCGGTGTTGTTGTTGCTGGTGGTGGGGCTGTTTGTTGCTCTTCTTGTGCTCACTTAATGCATTCATAATAATATTTCTTTGGCTGTTAAATTTATGATTTTGCCTTGTAGTCGTCTTCCTCGGGCCTCCCGGAGTCGCCGAGCGTCGTCATCGTTTTTATTTATTTTTGCCAGTTTTAATTTTCTCGCTGCTGCCGTCAAGCAGTTTGCGTTGTTGGCCCGGTTGCTGTTGGCAGTGGTTGTGGCTCTGTTGCTGGCTAAAATCGTTTTGCATTCTTAAACATAATTGCATGTGGGCGTGGCCATATATGAAATTTCTTTGATTAAAGTCGATTAAAATCGCTGCCTGTTTGGCGGGATGTTGTTGCTGTTGTTGGCATTGCTGATGTTGGCTTTGCTGCCGTTTAGGAAGATTTTCGGGGTCTTACGGGTTCAAGGATTAAACAAAAAGAAACCACCATCATCAAAAAAATAAAGCGAATCATTTTCGTTAAAGAAATTAATCGAGGTAATTTATCTTTAAAACTGCTTTAAATGCCTTTAATGCCTTCGAGTCCTTTCAAATCAAAGCTATCGAATCCAAGGAGACTTAAGCGCTTCTCCTTATCGATTTCCCTTAACACAATATTAAAAATAATTCCAAGATTAGGGAAAGATTCGTATCATCCCCGAGCTGGGGAATTTCTGGCTTCCCAGCCGTCTTCGTGCAGATCCTGGGTCCTCGAAATTTATGGCATTTATAATGACCACTTTGGGGGCAGCACAGACACAGTTTTCAAGGCTTCATAAATTACGAAAAAAATAATTATAATGAGATCAATTTTTAATCGCTCGCACACGGACTTCCTGCAGGGAAAGGGGACCAGCGACAAACACACTCCGAGAAAGACCTGGAGCCAGGGGTTGGCGGCGGGGGGAGGGCTACAACCATGGAAGGTGTAATTATTATCATATCCTGCATCGCATAAACAACCAGCAGAAGTAGGAAGACGACAACGAAGCCACCCGACCAACAACCGAACATGAAATACAACACTTGGCGGCCCAAACACGCAGTCCGGCCCGAGACTTAGAAAATTGAGCGTCTGTTGGTGGGTCGGGTCCATTGGCCGTGTGTTCCAGGCAGGCACTTTGGTGCAAACATTTAGAGTAGCAACTCGTAAAACTTCAATTTAAGACACGTAATTTGCAATTCACTTGAGTGCAGATTAGAAGCGACCAAGGCAGGCCAACTGAAGGCGACAGATCGACCGATCGACAGACGGACAAACCGACAAACCGACCGTCCGACCATCTCGACTTTGACTTTGAAATGCCTATGCCTCGGGAAGGGGGAGTGGCCCCCATCGAGCCTACAGTGTCGATGACGATGATGATGTTGCTGAATGCCGAATGCTGCCTACTGATGATGGTGATGATGATGAGGCGGTTGCCGCTGTGGTTCGTTTGGGGTGCGCGGCGAGTTAAGATTCCGCATTTCGTATACTTAAGAGTTCATTTGCCGCGTTGCCGGGGAGTGGCGCGAAATGAGGCGGAGAAGCAGAGAGAAAGACCAGAATTGGTAATGAGTTCGAATTGCTATTTCATTTGGTTTTGTAATTCAGTTGTTGGCGCAGCTCAGACTCTGGCATCAGCCTGGGGTTCTTAATCTAACCAGCTCAGGCAGGAAGTATCGGGAAACCATAAAAGATCTTAACATTGACAGCCTTAAGAAAAAGTTATTGTGGTTCAATTAAAAGATTCCTAAGATTTCTAGAAAAAAATCAAGAAGTTTTAGAGCTCTTGAGATTTCTTTGGGGCGTTCAGTTAAGCAAAAAATAAACAGATATAAGAGAGATGAAATAAAGAACACAATAAATAGATCTCAAATTTGGGTAAATATCTGTTCAGTTCTCCTTCAATTTTACCCCTAAGAATCTTTTAATCAAGTTCCTAAAACCTCTATAAAATGTTGATAAATAATTAATAATCCATGATACTTTGAGGACTGTAAATATTTCTTTTCCTTCCTCAAAAATTGTTGAGTTTTCGAGCCGCCAAGTCGACCTTGAGAAGTTGAAAAAAACCGCTCGAAAGTCCTTAAAAGTCTTCAAAAAATATCCAAGATGTAAGGAAACTTTCAATGGTCGCTTCAACACTCTTACAAGCTGGAGAGCATCCTTGAAAAATCTCTAAAGATCCCACATAATTAAGGAAATGGGAATGGGCGAATTTCATGTGCTTCCTTTCAGAATCATTGGTCTGTCTGGATTCTCTTCATTACCTCAGCTTCTTCTAACCCTAGAAATCTTAGATATACACACACACACACTCGCCACACACACAGACAGCTTTTGGGCTTTGCATGCGCACTTAATCGCCTTTAAATTCACCCGCCAAGTGAGTGGGAGTGCGGCTGCGGGAAGGAGTTCTGCTCATTTTGCATTTTAGTTTGTAATTTAGTTTCATTTATTGCGATTTTACATTGACGCCTGACACGCAAATTCGTGTAATCCTGGCCAGCCAGCCCGGCCAGCCATCCGACCCACCGACCGTGCGCCACACAAAGTCCAATTAAATTATGAGGGTCCACACGCCAAGACGGCGACCACGTTGATGACGGCAAAGGCGACGACGGCGACGGCGACGGCGACGGCGACGGCGACGGCGACGGCGACGACGACGACGGAGAGGAGTGGGCGGGTCCACAGGACGGAAGTGAAGGCGACGCAGATCAGGCAAACTGAACGAAACCAAAACCCCAAAGACACTCGAAATGGTCGAAAGGAACGGATAGCCGCGCCGGATGGCTGACTGGCTGGCTGGCTGGCGGGTTGGCTTGGTTGGTTGGCTCTGCCGGTCGAACTGCTTATGCTTCACTTGATGTCATCGTTTTGGCTCATTTTCAAGTCGGGCTCTCTGTGTGCCATTGCGGTGTAAGAGTAATTAAAATCCCTTGATTAATATGTAAATTTAATGAGATTACGAATTCAGCGAACAAGATTAGGAATGCATGGCCGGGCGACCGGCCAGCCAGCCAGACAGTCGTCCAAACCAACCGCCGGAGTGAGTGTCTCTTAAGCGTCTTGAGTGCTGCCCCTCCACTCGTCCCGCTTGCTTACTTGGTCTCTTTGCCTCCTTTGGGTCTTTCAACGCATCTAGCAGTTGTAATTTTCATAGTTGGACGCCAACAACCACCAAACATTTGGACCACGGGAACGACAAGCGTCGCTCGGAGTGGCTAAAAAGTTTCCCAACTCCAAGCTTTTTTCTTTGCCTAATATCCTTCAAAGTTGTTAGATGAATGGCACTTCTAAGCTACGTTAAATCGTTATGCAATTCTTCTAAACAGATCCGACGGACTATGGAAGTTCCTTGAACGCATTTGGTTCGTTGGTTTATATAAGCAAATTGTCCAAACTCTGCTTGAAAGAGGACCCATAAATTTGAGGCCAGACTTGAAGGTGGCAAGCCTGAATACTCCCGTAAAATACCAGAGAATCAAGGCTCGTCGGAGAAGGTAGTTTGGCAATGGACCCAATATTTCTTATGAGAGAACCGATTCATTCTGGTTCTTCTGTTTCCCTTTGAATAATGTATTCAAAACTTGCTTTCATTGGACTTATGGCAAATCCACCGAATCCTCAAAGGGGTTCTTAAGTTTCTAATCCAATCAAAATCAATCAGCGCGAGGCCTTCAAGCTAAGGCCTGAACTTTCAATGGAATCTTGTAATCCTTATCTGACTGCCTACCGCTCCCCAAATAATTTCCATCCACCACTTTTCCTCTACCAAAATGCTCGCTGGGCTAAGCCATTCCTTGCCCTGGACTCGGCCCGGCTCTCCATCGTGTGTGTGTCTTGTTAACATTTCTGTGGAAAGTCCGGCGAGGCAGTGCCACCCAAAACTGCCCGACTAGCCGCGCGCAGAGGCTGCAGCAGCGGCTGAGGCGGACAGCAGGACACGGACGTTGCCGACGGCAAAGGCGACGTAACTCCATTCGTACATAAATTTTGGCGTGAATGGAAATGTTACGACGACGATTTTTGCAAGTAGTTCAAAAAGGTGTTCGATTTTGTCGCCGGCCAACATCTGCCACGCCGGGGCCAACAATGCTGCTCCGGTCGACACTCCGATGTTGTGGTTGGTGCCGCGGCTCATTTGGTTAATCTGTCAGCGGTTTATGGTTGTTGGTCTGCTGGCTGTACAAATTTTGATTGCCGGTTGTGATAAATTCTCATTAAGCGGTTGGCGGTTGCTGCTGCCTCGCGGTCAGAGGTCGTCCGGCGCCGTTGCCAGCCTCGGAGTAGCCGAAAATTTGAATTCGCATTCATCGAAAAACCAGCAACACAACAAACGGAAGCCCATCAACAACCCCCGTGGCTGGGGATGCTGGATGGCCAACTCCCTACTGATTAGCTGCCGGGAAAGTTTTCGTGCGTTTTTTTTTCTCATTACCGAGCAGCGCGCGGGTTTTTTCGCCGTCCCCGGACAGGGCCAATGGGTTCGAGCTCCACTTGGCGGTTATATAAGAGCGGCGCCTGCGATTGGATCGCTCAAACGAGGGGTGGCACGGGCGCCTGCCTAACTGCGATTGGTGGCTGGAGTTTTTAGTCAAAACTACAAGTGAAGTTGGCTGCGGCAAGGGCGGTGCTAACAAGACATCGCAAAGTTGGCTGCCGTGGCACAGCGGGAAAATTAAGCGAAGCTGGCTGCGGTGGCTAAGAAAGAAGACGCGAAGTTGGTTGCTGAAGCGACAGCAATGAAATGAAGAATCCTTGAAGTTGGCTGCAGTAGATAAAAAGGCGTTAAGTTGGCTGTTACCGAAAAAAGATGTCTTGAAGTTGGCGACTGTAAAATGAAGACGACTTGAAATTGGAAATTGAAATAGATTCAGAAATGGAGCAACAAAATAATGTTGACCAAGCTAAAAGCTTCAAAAATCGTTGAACTTCGAAACTCCAAGCTGCCAATTAGTCAAGGTCACTGCTGAATTCTGGCAGCATGCCGTTCTCCCCGCACTTTTTGTGAGGGGTGATTTATGCACTCGATTGGAATGAAAGTGAATTTGCCCGGCAACAACGTCAGGCTGACAACCAACAATCAGAGGGAGCCACACGGGCGCATGGCAAAAAATGCATCTCTGCCTCCGTCAAAAGGACCCGGAAAATTGCAACTTTACAGTTGCCATTGGCCCCGAGCAGACTCAAAATTCCAGGCTGTCTGGGCGACTGCTGCACCGGCTTAGCCGATGATGAGGCTCGGCAGGGGCTAAGCGTTGCCAGCTCACCAACAGTCTGGGTGTTTTCCAAATGCGATTTGCCGGATTGCCCCCAACCCTCCTTGGCACCATCCGTTGACAAGGTCATGCTTCTGGCCCTCCCAGTCTCACTCGCTCCTCTGCCTTGTCAACATTGAGCTGGGAACGGGGCAGGGGTGAAAGGACCAGGAAATCAAAGCCCGTAACTGAAACTGAAACCGAAAACGCCAAAGTCAACAGGCACCGCACACAGCAAAAGAAAGAGCCAGAGAACAGCGGGGTGGGCGGAGGGGATGAGTTGGGGTTGCAAAATCGAGACAAGGACACTCATGTGGGTGGACAAGGCTAACCGACTGACTGCCGGGTCTGACACACCGGCAACGAAGAAAGAGCAGCGGACGTTCAACTTTTCGGTGTGTCTGTGCGCCAGCTTAGACGTCCTTACCGCTGTGAGAAATGCTTTTCAAGGACCGAAGGACAGGAGAAAAAAAAAACACGAACACGAAGCCGGGCCGGCAACAAGGAAAGAAGAGAACAAAAAACTCGAGCAGTTAAAAAAAAATAAACCCGAGTTTTATGTACGAAGACCCCAGCGGTGCCCGGAAGTTTTGCCACAATTTTTGTTGCCACACCCCCGCCGCCAGGACACGCGCCACGCCCGCCCGCTTTCACACTCTTTCAGCTGCTGGGTTTCTTCTCGCCGCTCGTTTGTTTGCCGAGTTTTAGGAAAACACACGGTCATTTCACATGGTGGCCGCCCCCGTCCTTGGCCTGTGGCAGCGTCTCCTTTGCCGGGTGCCGGGGCGAAGGTGGCTCCTCAAAAACTTCCGCCACGAAGTATGCAACAGCATTTTTGGGCCACGCCAGCCCGTCTGGCCGAACGGGGGAGTCTCTTGGCCACCTCACAAGGCAATAAGCCAGTCAACTGAAGTTGAATGTCTTCCCGACCCCCGGCGCACTGCCCACAACCTTGAACGGGGTCAAGGTCGGCACACCGACTCTCCGCCGGTTTGCTCCACTTTTGATTGCCACTGCGACTGTCTGGCCAAAGTCCTTGCCCCCCACCCGGTGCTCCTGCCGTCGTTGGCTTTTTGTCTCTGCGCGCTTTACGCTTTTTGCTCTAAAAAATTTTAAATCCAGCAACTTTAAAACTGTCGATGCCGCCAACTGTTGCATGCCCCAGACTGGCCGCGGAGTGGGCGCGGCGGGGCGGGTTAGCCGGAAAGGCCAACATTTTTAGGCTCGATGCGTGCTGCCTCCACCCCGCGACCTTTCGACCCTCGTCACGCCCCACCTCGCCGGTCTGTGGGCTCAACAAATAACAACAAATTTTGTGTGCAATATTTTTCGCACATACGCATCCCCCCGCCCCCCGCGCTGTCGACAGCCGTGATTCCCGCGGTAGGCCGGCTGGGGCTTTTGGGGGCTGGCAGTGATTTGGTGCCTAGGCCGTGGCGGTGACTATAAAATCGGCCAACTGACCGACCGACCAGGCCATCAGTTGCGGTCGGCGGGGCTCTTTAGTGGCACCGGGCCGGGGTGTCCTTTTTGGCGCCGCTTGTCGTTATGATGATGCATGTGCCACGCCGAATGGAGCCAGCCAAGTTCAACTGTCCGGGTGTCTCGTTGCCTGTTGATTGTTTGTTAAAGCTGCTCAATTGGAAAGGAAATTCGAAACGCTGGGAGGGACCACAATTTCCCACAGAAACAGTAGGAATTTTGAAGAACCTTAAACGGTTGCCAGGAAATTCCTTCACATCCTGAGCCTCCAGCCTCCCTTGTCATCTTTACTTGTTTTGCGTGTGTTTTTTTTTTGGAGCCGTCAACTTTTCCTCATCCATAAACCAAACTGCCATTTGCTTAACCCCCGAAACCCAAGGGCGCGACTCGGGAGGTTGGACTATCAATAAATCGACACAAGGACCCTCAACGCAGCTGCCGGGGTGCCTGCTGCGCGTCGTTGACAAAAACAAACAGAAATTTTGGATGCACGAAAGCCTAAAAAACAAAAGAAAGTCGCGATGGCGGCGACACCAAAAAAAAATACACACGGCCCATCAAAATAAAAATTCAAAAAGCCAACGGACCTCGGCCCTAAAAATAACCCAAAAAAAAGGGAAATTTGAATTCGTTGTGTTTTCTCGTTTGCTGCTCTGCCAGCGGCGACAGCAACGACGGCAGCGGCGCTTCGGTAGGCGGAGCCATTTTTTCCCAACGGCTGATGGGTGTGTGGGGCGGGGTGGGGTGGGGTTAAGGGGGTGCGTAGGCAGCCATTACGTAGTTTTACTCCTCGTCTTTTCATTTTGTTCCAGGGCCAAAAAGGGCGGCCCGAAATTGGCGGAGAGTCGGAAAATAAGTAGAAAAATTTAGTAACTTAAAAATAACTTAAAATATCAGAAATAAAACCGAAGAAAAAATTATAATTATGAGTATGAAATTATCACAAAAAATTAAAGATTTTTATTTTAATTCTCTGCCATCTCTTTTTAGGACGTTTTAGGCTCTCAAAACTCCCGAGCTTGGAGTTTTTTAACCTTCGACTTGGCAGCCTTCAATCTGCTTGGGATAAATTCCAATAATCTCCCGAAAGACCCTCAAATATCTTAACTTTTTGGTTCTTGGGAAACATTGCTGGCATTGGGAAATATAAATAATTAACGATTCCGATTACGAATATAAATTGTCACCGATTTTTCATAGCCACAACTGATGAACTGTCCTGTCCGCTGTCTTCGTCCTCAAGCGGCCCCGGACTCGGCTTTCCATTTGACCGAAGTGACCGCCTTATGGTCGACTGCTTTACCGTTAATGATTTACCAAATTATGCAGCCACAAATGTGAAATATCCAGTGGCTCGGCTCGAGTTGGTCCAACCAACCAACCAACCCAACCCAGCCAGCCAAAGAGCCCGGCGAGTTGTCCGGGCGGCCAGCCAGGCAATTCAGCCGCAAATGTTTATTAATTGAAAACGTAAAATTGCATTTTGGGCTGCCAGCCAACGAGCCTTCCGTCCCAATGTCCCCGCGTCCTCTCGCCCAAACCATCCGTTGGTTCCACGGCCCTGCAATGATTTCGATAATGCGGTTGCCACTGGCCACAAAAACAGTTTGTTGCTGTCAACGACTCGCGGCTGGCCGGGGCGGGGGGAGGCCAACAATGCGTCGCCATTTGCAGTTGGCGTTGATAATTGGGGTCGGTCAATTGCAGCGGCAAAAGCGACAGAAATGGAAACCAGTCGGGATTATCGGGCCACACGGGCGCGGCCACCAGGGAAATCGAATATTTTATCATTGGTAAAGGGCGGAAGGCATGGCGAGTGGCTGATTTAAAGGCTCAACTTTCTTATAAACTTGGCTGGCCAACTAAGTCGGCCGCCGGGTGGGGAAGGCTTTGGTTATTCTTGGCGTTGCCTACTTCCAGGCGCACTCAACAGGCTTTGGGCCAGCCGCCTGTGTTTATTTTGGTGCTGCTGCCTGCACTCGCGTTTCCCTCTTGTCAACTGCACATGCACTTTGTATTTAAGTATGTTAACAAGGCCCAAACGGTTGGCAAACGGACGGAAAACAAAAACGCAAACTGCTGACGTCTGTCAGTCAGGCAGTCCGTCAGTCTGTCAGTCGCTGCGCCACGGGGATGCAGTGACAAACGCTGCACCGCCAATAAGCCAGCCAAGCAATGCTCTTTAGGCAACAGAGGGGAGTATGAGGCCACCAGGAAAGTAAGAGGAACCCAAGAGAGAGCAAGAAGATCGTAAAAAACTCTGAGATATCCAGGAAAAAGATGAGCTTAAGTTTGAGAACAATCTCCGTGAGAGATCTAGAATTCTGTAAGGGGTCTTAAAGATCTTTAAAATGAGAATATAAAATAGAAGTTTCCTGGTAATAATGGTGGCTGAAAAGATAACTAAATTTCGATAATCTTGTGATAATTCAACTTGAATCAGTCAAGCAACTTGAGCTGCCGGGCTAAGGGAAGCTTACGGATCTCCAGAGTTGCTTTGGCGAATTTAGATTGGCTGAAATTTAAACTGGGAGGTCAAGGGAATCCCAGAGTTGCCCTGACGAGCTCAGATTGGCTGAAACTTAGACTAATCTCAGACAGACAGCCTCGTGAAAAACTCTTACTGGCTTCCTAAGTCACAAGCTTGAGTAGAAATGAAATCTCCGTCCTTGACTTGAAATGAAATCCCCGCCCCAACATCAACGATGAATTGCCGTGGGTTCTTTTGATTTCCCGTAAAAACAAAGAGCATTTGTGAGTCACTGTGAGATCCTTCCGGCCTCCTTCTCCCCGTGTGCTACTTGGGCTACTCAAAAATCTGCCTTGTTGCAGTTTAATTATGACATAAAAATGCCCGCAAGTAATCCGCGCCATCATTAGAGGCGCTCGAGGAGCCCCGCGCGGGTCGGCGGCGGCGACTGACAGGACGAGTGATGCTCATAAGTTCATCGTTCAGTGTTTGTTGTTGGCTGGCGTGCTCGTTATTGTTGTTGTTGCCCCGGTGCTTTGCCTATTTTCGTGGTGCAATTGTCAACGGAAGTGAGTACACGCCCACCGCCTCCAGCCGTCCTGCCCACCGCCCACCGCCCACCGTCCGCTGTTTGTTCTTCTGTGTTTCCTACTAATTAAGGGCGGTAAGTAAGTTTTTGCTTCTGCTTGGATTGCCGTTGTTGTTGTAGGGCTCTCGTGGGTCCTCAGAGGATGCTCATTGTGCCCTCTGTCTATTTCCACCTGCCCGGCGTTTGTGACTGCAACAATAGTTTCCGTGGCAAGGAGCGGCCGGGCGTTTTCTTTTTTAACTAATTTGCCTGGCAACATATAAAGCTTTTTATATACGAATTTATATATTTTGATCTCGGCTTGTGTGCCGATGACACGCACACACGCAGAGCCGGAGGAATTGAATGGCCTGGGGATTTCCTGGTGCATTTTTGACATGTGAGAAAATTTGCAACTTTTTCACTTCCCGTCTCGCTCTAATGGCAGAGTCTGTCTCGCTCGCACTCTGGTTGTTTTATTTCCTCAATGTCTTTTGTCTCTTTCTGGTTGGCTGTCTCCTTTCTATGTGACATAATCCAGGAAAATGTTTGCCTCCTCTGGCCCCCAAAAATCTTGCCAAGAAATGCGAAAACCTTCCAAGTGTGGGCCACGGACAGACGGACAAACACACAGACGGGCACCTGGACAGATGGACAGCCAGCTGGCTTGTCTCTTTCTCTCTCGGCCTGATGGTCTATAATTTTCCTGGTCTTTCACTTCTTGTTGCTCTCGACAAGCAACTAATTTTTCTTAATTTCGTTAGGTGTTCAAATGGATCTGACCATGTGCGCGTGTGTGCGTGTGTGTTGGGCTGCTAAAGTGCCAACAAGCCTGGCGGCCCATCTGGGGGTCGGGCAGGTGGCGCAGATCGTTGGGGCTTAGTGGGACTTTTTGACCAGGCAAGCGCAATGACAGCCAGCCAACACCTACGCACACTCGCACACTCGCACACACAATCAGAAGTATGAATAGATATTTGCCGAGGTGTGCGTGTGTGTGTGGGGGATGACCGATAGGCATCTGAAGCACATAATGCAGAATTTATGAGGCAACAAATATGCTCAACACTGGAATTTGCTGGGAATACTTTAAAGTGATTTTTATTGTGATGGCAGCGGGACGAGGACAAAGAAAATTGCTGGGAAATGAAAGCGAAAAAGTTATGGAAAGAACAGCAAGCAAACTTGAAACGGAAAGAAAAATAAAGAGAAAAAAAGGAGTTAAGGAACTTAACTTCTCCAGGAAATACTCCCTCTTCAAATTAGGAAGAGGGGAGCAGAACAGAAGAAACGAAATCTCGCCAAGACACTCAAGAGCTCAATAAACTCCCCATCAATCGTGACTCAAAACTCTAATTTCCGTGGATTCCAAACAGTAAAGATTGGGGAGAAAATATAAGAGAAGATATGATCTAGATCATTCAAGAATCTCTTAAGATTTATTCGTTAGTTAAGAAGCTTTTTATGTGAGTATGGTTCCAGCAAAGGAAACGTATGTACATACATCATTCAGTCAGAATCGGATACTCCAGTCCTTAAGAAATCCAAGAGGTTCTTTGATTAAAGAGAACCAAGAATAAAGGAACCTTTTTTTTCTAAGAAAATAGAACCTTACTTATAATTGGCTTTTTTTCTCTCTCAAAAAACCACAGAAATTTAAAAAATTCCTTAAGAAATTTATTGTGTCAGTTCGATTTATGAAATCGCAATTTTCGCTTAATGTTTGCAAAACCGCAAAAAGATTTTAAGCCTCATTTCCCATTCAGCAGGCCAAAAAGGAGTTGTCGTTACACTTTGAAGGGAATTCGAAGCTCTGATTTCATTTGTCCTACCGATGGAGACAATAAACTCGGCGAATTAAAAAATATGGCCTCCCAAAATATGAAAAGGCTATTTAGGTTTTTGCGCCTTAACCCCATGAAGCCTCGATTAACGACCCTCGACCGAGAGTATTTAACTTTCAGCATTTGAAGGACCTCCAGCCAGCCAGTGAGCCAAATTGTATTGGCCATTTACATATGTACACCCACACAGCGTTGCAGAGGCCACCGCCAATCAATTTTATTGCTCTTCTGGTTGTTAAAAAGGAAATGAAAATTGTTTTATGCGGTTTACGCCAAAAAGTATGCATCGCAGGGGGAGGTGTCTGTGTGGCCACAAAAGTTTAAATAAATGTTTGATGAAATGCACAATTTGGCCCGCCTCTCCTCCCCCTGCAGCCCTTTTACCTGACTGCAGCTTTTTTCTTTCATATTTTTCCATTTTTTGGGGCAGCTGGCGTCGCTTCCGCTGAGCTCTGGCTACCTTTTTTCGGAGGGGGGCGAAGGACAGACAATTAAACTAATTTCGAAGCAGACAAAACAAAACGGACAACTCATTTTGTATGCCCCAACAGCCCGGCCCGCCCCGACCCGCGGTCCAAGCGGCTAAGCTGTCCTCTGGCTGCACATGTCAATCGCCCGGGCCAATCGATCGATCGGCGACGACGACGACGGCTCCGCCAGCAGCTGCTCATCAGTTTCTTATTTACAAAAAAGAGACCAAGACTTGGGCAACAAAAATCAGGCAATTTGCATTTGTCTCCGTGTGTTTTGGGCTGGCCGGACCGTCAAGTACACCGCGGATGGAGAAGCGCTTGGTGGTCCGCCGGTCCGTCGGTTTGTCGGACGGGGCTGCTGATTTGCATCCAAACGAAGCCAGCACCAGCAGTCAAATTGCCAAGCGTTGTGCGGATTAATTCATTACACAAACCCGTTCACCCAGGCGACCAACTGACAGACCCACCAACTGTCCAACTGTCCGACCGAACGATGGACGGAGCTGGGATGACTGTGGCTGGGCGTGGGGATCGTTGGGTTCGCCTTGACTTCGTTTTTAATGCCAACCGAAAACTCATTTGAATTTAGTTTTCATTTAATTTAATTTAATTCGCTTTTGCTTTCTGCTTTTTTTCTCCCTCGATCTGCTTCTTATTCTGCCTTTCCTCTTCTCCTTTGGCTTATTGCAGGTCGTCCTGCTTTTCCTTCATTACGTCGCGTCCGTCAGCTTTTTTTCCTTGCCCGATTTTTCATTAGTTTTTTCCTTATAAGAGTCAAATCGATAACGAGCATTCGTCGAAATCATATACATAAATGGCTGCTCAGTGTGTGTACGAGTGTGTGTGTGTGTGTGGAGTCTCCAATCTGCTGCTGGAGGCTCGAAGTCGAAGCTTCTGCGAGTCCGGCTAAGCCCATCGATTTGCTTGGCATGCGCAGTGCCAAGCGGGCTCCTCGAGGGAACCCGGGGGATGGCCCTGATGAAGGGGGAGATAGTCCGCCGGTGAGATGAGGTGAGTTATGTAAAGCGGCAGAGTCAAACATAAATTGCATTCGACTCGGTTCGCTTAATGGAGCAGCAGACCACCATCAAGTTGGGGTTAGAAAACAAAGCAAACAAATTGAAGACACTCGACTAATGCGAAAACGAGAGGAGCACAGAGAGAAAAAGGAACAAAGAACATTCTTAGAATATAGAAAAGGAGGTGACAACCAAATTAAGAACTCCACATGACAAGATAAAGGGATTAAGAAAAAGAAGAGGAGAACCTGCAAAGAAAAGGCAAATAGAATGGAAAAACTTATAGGCAGATTAGTCAGGAAATAGAAAGAAATTCCACAAGTAAGCCAATGAATCCCAGACTGCCTTTCCTAAAAATAGATAACGAGTAAGGATTCGTTAGCAGAGAATAGAAATATAGATAAGAAATAAAGGAAAAGTTTTAGTATAAAATACCAAAAAATATAAAGCAACCCAAAGATAAAAATTATCTCCTATTTGAAGCTCAAAAAAAAAAAATATATTAACTCAAAAGATATTTTCAAAATAGGCCCGATTAAATTTGTATTCTGATTAAGATCAAAATGATTTAATAAGCGAACCCGAAAAATTGGGTTTCCTTAACGACAAATTTAAAATTAAAATGCCCCCAAAAAATTCCTCATCCGATCGAATCACCCAGCCAACTCAACCTCAACAATTCCATTGCCAATCTCCCAAAGTTCCTCCCAAGGGAGTCTAGCGGGTGGAAGGGGGGATAAATTAGCATACGTTTAACAGCAAGCCAGCCGGACGGACTTGTCTTGGCCCCGCCAAACCAATCAAATTGCCGTCGTGGTCACAGCGTCCGCCATACGCAAACAATCAAATTTAACCCTTCGGCTGGCCGATGGGACATCTGGCGAGTCGGGCGACCCGCCGGCCATACGACACATAATTAAAATGCATAATTATTCCCCCCAGAAAAGCTCGAGAACATTTTAGAAATGCAAATCAATTGAGGCCGCCACACACATTTCCCCAAGCAGCCGGCAATGATGATGAATTCCGTCTCAAGTAGGCAGAAATGCGGTCCATCCGAGAGTCGGTCTGGTCGGCATTATCAGGGCTCAGGAATTGTCGACTCGTCTGATTAGCATAAAATTTCATTCGGCCAAAGTTTATTGAGTTTTGCATTAATTTCCTCCTCCTTTCGAATCCCGAAAAGCGGCCTCGAAACCCTTTAAGAAATTACGAAACCGGCAGAAGGAAGGCGGGTGGGTTGAAAGGTGCGTAGGACAATTAATCTCGAAATTGGGCAGTATTTGCGTTGCTGGCCAACGAACGTCGTTCGGGGCTTTTTAATGGCCAGCGAATTTGAATTGCTAATGCGCCAGATCGGGGGGTGGTGGGGGGATGATTTTTGATGTTGACATATCGGCAGATAAAAACATAATGAACGTTTTACCGTTATTTGCATATTTTGCGGCCAACAAAAAATAAAAATTAATAATTTTCCATTTTTTTGCTTAATTCAAATTCAGGATTTTTTCGCCAGTCGTAAAATTTTAATGCCCCGACGATTCTAATTAAAATTAGTTATGCCCTTAACTGATAGAAAACTGTCAGCCCTGAGATGTCCCTGGACATGGGATTATCCTTTTAAATTCACCAGAGCCCACGCCTTGCTGGCCCGGGTGGCCGGCGGCTGCCGTCCAATTTGCCTAATTAGAAAATTACATTTCGCTCGTTGCTCTAATTTCAGGCGCAAAAAACAAATTGACACTTGCCAAGTGGATCCTGCGAGAGAGAGAGAGAGGAACACCGACGACCGGGAGGATCCCAGCGAGCCGGTGGCGAAATTTAATTGCATACTTTCGGGCGCATAAATTTTGTGCAAGCAAATAAACTTGGCACTGCAGAAATTAACCCCCTCCACCCACCAACTAACCCATTTTAGTTAGCCATCGTCGACGACCCTGCCAAGGGGCTAATAATGAAGGAGCACGCTGGCCGAGTCCTGCCGGGATGCAAATTAAGACGCCAGCCAACTCAACGTGGCCGCAACCACATGAAGGAAGCGACAGCGACGACGTTCGCGACGGCCAGGTGGAAAACCAGGACACGCGCTCTATAAGAAAACGCCAAAGGACATGACCGCGAAACGCGTGAAATTTATTTTGTGTGCTGGAACGCCACCGCCACCATCGTCGTCCTGGCTGTCATTGTCCTTATGGCCACTGCGCACAGCTTCTTCCTAATTGCACGAATTTCATTTCGTGTAAATTAACAGCAATTTCTGTTGGACGAAAGGTCCTGCACAGGGCACCAGGGGCAGCCAGCAAAGCCTGACGAATATGCAGGTGGAGAGGCTGCTTCGGTCGCTTGGTTAGGTTGCTGTGACCTACCTTGGTAATGGAGACGACAGCGCTGATGAAAGGGTCACCATCCAAGTTCTGTGAAGGAGTTCAGGTCGATGAAGGGCCTTCTGGGAGGTTGGCACGAGAGTTGGGGACAGAAGTGGAAACCTTTAACTTACAAGAAGAGGAAGAGAAGACTTTAAGATCTAACAAGCGGAATGCATTCCTTGAGATTCTAAGGCTTTTCAGAATAAGCTGTTTAGTCTTCATTGAAATCCTCACATTGAAAATCTGGAAATCTGGCTCTAGGTATCTTTTTTACCATATC